>BJBW01008286.1:71229-101208 GCA_004320125.1 Scolopax mira
TAATCTAAACCTCCCCTCTTCCAATTTAAAACCATTACCCCTTGTCCTGTCACTGCACTTCCTCATAAACAGTCCCTCTCTGGCTCTCCTATAGCTCCCTTCAGATATTGAAAGGTTGTTATAAGGTCTCCCCAGAGCTTTCTCTTCTCCAGGCTGAACAACCCCAGCTCTCTCAGCCTGTTCTCACAGGAGAGGTGCTCCATCCCTCTGATCATCCTCGTGGCCCTTCATTTAAAGGATCCTGGACCATTCCCCATTTTGCAATGGGCAGCTCTGCTTTGGGCCATAGGGTGAAAGCGGATTAAGCCACGGTTTTTCCTCGTCACGTAGGAAACGGGGTCAGGAGCTGCTGATGCTACACAGCAAAGTACATTGCTGATACTGCAATACGCTTCCCTGCCCGAGGTGACACGTGAATATCCCTGACGGAGGTGAGAAGAGCTTCTGAAAGACACCCAAGAGAACTCCAACGATGATGTCTGCTTTAGCTGTTCCTGAGGAGGGTGGCCCAGAAAAGGCAAAGCACAACGGGGTGCTCTCCTTTACACACAAGTGCATTTTTATACATCGTGTGTGAGGAGGGTGACCATGCGTGGAGACAGGTAACGTAAAGTTTGCCCAGGAAAAATGCAACTCTAAAGCAAGACTGGCCTGTACAAATTAAACAGTCTATAACTGAAAGGATTATTTTAAAATTAGCGAACCTTGACCATTCACTTTGATTTATTTTTTTATAGAAATAATCTTATTTCTAAATATAAGGCCGTGCTTATAGTGGCACCTAGTGGCTATTGTGTTTATGGAGCGCTCCTCCCCAGCACGGATTTGAAAGTTGGACCAGGAGAGATTTGCAACACCCATTGTTCAACCATTTGTCCAAGATTGACTTTCGAGTAGCAATTTTCTTGTGCATACTTTTTGTTTCTTAGAGTATTGTCTAATGGATCAATGCAAAGATCAGCAGTGAAGTCGGGGGAGTCCCAACCTTTAGGGTGAATGGCGGGTTAGAGCATCTCATAAATAGATAAAGTTCTGGACTCAGAACTTTGCCATTTTATGTCAGAGTTATAGAAAATCAATTTGAAAAGGCAAAAATTTAGGGTGGCTCAGATTGACAAAAACTGGAGGTAGCTCAAACCCAAGTTCCCATTTCATGTGAACTTTTAATGTTTCAGAAAAAAGGGAAAGTCACAGGTACAGATTTACCAAAGGGCAAGTGAGCTGGGCTACGGCCATGACTCTCTTTGTACTGGCTGGTGCCAGTAGTGCACTGGTGGGATGGGAAGCATGAGCTGGGCTACAGCCATGACTCTCTTTGTACTGGCTGGTGCCAGTAGTGCACTGGTGGGATGGGAAGCATTTGCTGAGAGATGGGCCATGCCTTCTCCTGCCAGCAAGTACCTTAAAGGGGACATTAACAGCCAGATTTCTGATAAAATGACCCAGTAAGTGCTCTTCCTCTTGAGACACTGACCCAGCAGGAGAGCATTTTCCCCCAAGACAGCAATCTTAGTGTGATGCTGGGTTTTTCTAGCACAGGTTCGTCCTCTCTTTTCATCTGCCATTGTGCCAGCTGGTCTCTCCACCATTGTTGAGTCCTACACCACAAATTTCAGCTCTTTTTCACCCATTTTGGCCTTTGCCTGTCTCTTCCTCTCCCACATTCCTTTCTGCAGAGCCCAGCAGGTTTTGCTAAGAAAAACAGTGAGCTCTGCTGTGACCTATCTCTTCCGTTTGACCCACTCTTTCCTTTCCTCACAAGCAGGGCTTTGACTAACAATGTTATTCTGGGGACTACAGCCTCTCCTTCTGTGAAGTTCAGACACAACAACCATGCTTCTGCTACAAAACAGGCCAAGGGAAAGGGCCTGAGCAGTGACACGTCATTGTCCACACATTTAATTAGGAAGATCCTGGCACACTAGCACTCAACAATGCTGAGACATAGTTTGGGACTGCTCCTATGGGGGTTACCTATATGGTGTGAGCAGGTGGGTGTCAGAGCTAAAAGGCATCCTCAGGGCCATTTTGTTTACTAAAGTAGTTGTAATCAGCATGATCAACAGTGTTATGATGCATGAGTCATTGGCCAGAAGTCCTCACTGAATACGCCGCTGATCCTTCCCTCTCAGCAAGGAAGAGATGAACCCTAGAAGCTGGGGCCACCTTGTCCCTCCTGTGAGACCTGTCCTTCCTCACCGTGTCTGTTAGAAAGCTGTAATGGATTTGGGGAATCACTGAGATATAAACTCATGGCAGAAAGACCCACCAAGGAGGTTTAGACTCTTCAGGCTTTCTTCAGAGATCCCCCAGCCCTAGGTAACTGCGAGGTGAGAGGAATTACTGGGAGAGGAGAATCACCTATACCTGCTCTGCTTCTGACGTGGCTCCCTAAACATCTCCACTCTCAGGGCTGGGCTGGATGTGCCCTCGGTGGCTGGTCCTTGTACTGCCTTGCCCTGTACACAGTAACAAAGTCAAGTTCAAGGGCCAGAGCTCTAAGGGTGGTGTTTTCTTCATTGTGAGGTCAGTTACATTTACATACAGAATTGCTGTGTTAAAATTCCTCAGGCAACAACAAGGGGGAAGACCTAGAGAGTTTGCACGCTACAAAAACCCAAGGGAGCTTTTTCTTATGTGCATACCTTATATTGTAATGTATGAAATATTGTAGCTAATGAGTCCCATTTCCCAGAGATGTTAATACATCCACATCCTCTACCACTTTTGATGGTTTAGAATTTTTTATTTTTTTTTTATGGAAGCGATAATTTTCTTGAGTATATTATCATGAATTCATTTAAACACCTAAAAGCTTAGCTATAGACTAATTGTGACATAGATATCGGTGCGATGAAATCTGCTTTTGCAATGCAAATGCCTGCCTATTAGCAGAATCTTGTAAATTTGATCTTGAGTTTGGAGCAGCAGCTGTTTATTCAGTTCGCAGGTTTCTTGCGGTTTGTGGTTTCTTGTGGTTTAAACATTTGCAGGGTGTAGACACTAACGAGAGCACTGAATTGTTTATGGGGAATCTTTGAAGCAGCATTGCAGATTTGTTACGATTTTTTTTGCCAGGCCAGCAGAAACATATTAGCCTCTCCTTATGCAAAGTCCCACGTGCAGAGTAAAACCTCACTAATCCAGCGCTCTGGGACCACGCCACCACGCAGGTCTGGGAGAGTTTGTACTGCTACCGTCTGGCAGCTGGTCACGTCCTTTCTTCAGATCTCTTATCTGGAGGATTGTCTTTTCCACAGAATGGGGCATTCAGGCATAAAGAGGAGAAAAAAAAACAAAAACCCAACGAAAGCTAATTTTAAAGTGCTCGCTGCAAAAGCCCATGTAAGAGCATTGGATGAGGCAGCAGGTCATTTTGGCTACTTGTTGGAAGCCCATCTCCTACAACAATCTCCTACCAAAAATCATAGAATCATAGAATCATTTGAGTTGGAAGGGACCTTAAAGATTATCGAGTTCCAACCCCCTGCCCCGGGCAGGGACACCTCCCACCAAACCAAGTTGCTCAAAGCCCCATCCAGCCTGGCCTTGAACATCTCCAGGGATGGGGCATCTATGACTTCCCTGGGCAAGATGTTCCAGTGTCTCACCACCTTCACAGGAAAGAATTTCTTTCTATGAGGCAGAGCTGTGCTCACCTTTGCTGTGGAATTTTGCTGGTAAATCCAGGCCACCTCCACCACTACCTGTTTTCCACTTCAGCACTCAGCAAAATGACTTTGCAGGAGCCTGATCGGTTCATGCCAAACTTAGCCTTGCACGAGCTATGGGGAAAATGGGTTGTCCGAAACTAGGAGAGCAAGTGGCAAGACTGGTCCTAACAACTCCTAACTTGATAAATATTGATTGCAGAGTGGTCCCCTAGGTTGTTGTCACCTCTATAGGGGAAGAGAAGAAGAGAAGTGGAAATAGGTTGGGGAAACCTCTTAAGAGATGTAATTGTTGGAACAGCACTGGCACAATGGAGGAATAGGAAAATTAATCTCACAAGCCCTTTCTACCTAATCTGGATGACATGGGATCTTCCTTAGGTAGACAGCAAAAGGGAGCCCTCTAGGGTAAGTGTTGTATAGGGAGATCTCGTTTATCAAGATGCTTCACAGCTGGTTTCACTTTGTACTTCAGCAGCTATTAAGGGTCATGGAACACAACAATTATGTTGTGACTTCCACCTGAAGGGAAACCCAAGCTGCTCTGCTCACTCAAACCCAGGGCACCTGTGCCTTGTTTCTCTAGGCATCCATCAAGAACAGGCTGGAAGGGCTAGGAGACATTTGTAATGGCTCAGCCTGGCCATTCTTATGCCCCCTAAAATGGACTATGAATGGGTGAATGAATGCTGTCAGTGGACATCCCTTGATGCTGACCCTTGTATTTAAACACAGAATCATAGAATGGTTAGAGTTGGAAGAGTTGGAATGGTTAGAGATCATCAAGTTCCAACCCCCCTGCCCCGGGCAGGGACACCTCCCACAAGACCAGGTTGCTCAAAGCCCCATCCAGTCTTGAACCCCTCCAGGGATGGGGCACCTACAGCTTCTCTGGGCAACCTGTTCCAGTGCCTCACTACATCAGAGCGAAGAATTTCTTCCTGGTATCTAATCTAAATCTCCTCTCTTTCAGTTTACAACCATTACCCACTCCACACCCTGATCTAGAGTCCCTCCCCATCTCTTCTGTACCCCTCTGCAGGTACTGGAAGACTGCTATAAGGTCTTCCGAAGCCTTCTCTTCTCCAGCCTGAGTAACTCCAAGTCTCTTAGCCTGTCTTCATAGGAGAGGAGCTCCAGCCCCCTGAGGATCTTCGTTGCCTGATTTGTACCTAGCAAGGTAAGTGGCTTCTGGTTTATGTAGGGTCTCTGCTGTTGACTGAATGCAAGACTCAGACCCGCTCTGGTCCTGTGATGGCAGCCCCAGGGGACAGGAGGGTGCAGCAAAACCTTCAGTGCCTGATGGGATGGATGTTCCTCAAACTGGACATGGCAGAGCCACATCCTCCTGCTGCTGCCTGGCCAGCCCTCCCATCATGCCTGGCTCAGAAACATGTTGTCCACTGGGCTCTGCAACCTTGTGCTGTGTTCTCAGTCAAGATTTACTGTTGGGTCAAGTCTAATGATGCTCCCTCCTTTGTCCCTGCTATTTTGCCAAAGCATAGGGCTGTAGCACAGGTAAATTACAAGACTGCAACAGAAATTACCGGGTGTTACTCCCTAGCCTGAGTTAAAAGGATGATAGACCCAGGGATTGCAGAGCTTCCACCTGAGCCTGAAACACCATGAATCACCTTGTGAAGCCTGCAGCTTTACACAGTGCTGCAGAGTCTTTCTTTTTAGTCCTTTTTGTTTACCACCCCAATGGCAGTGCTTTTCCTGGCTTGGGCAGCTGTACTGCTAAAGCACCTGTGTATTCTCTGGTCTTTTTAATTTAACCCAGAAATACCACAGGCAGTAAGATATTCTTGTTCAGAAATTACTGTCAGGGAGACAGCGTAAAGTATTTTCATTTTAATGGCATTTTCTATTTCTTCTTTTTCCACTCTTCCACCAAAGAAATAGAAACAAGGAGTTTGGCTTTGGGTGCCAGCCCGTGGTGGCTCCTCTGCCACACGTGGCAGCTCAGCCTCATGCTTCCACTGGGACTGAGCTTTCGGAGCAGGGCCTGACTTTGGGCAATGAAATATGAGGGGAGAGAGGGAAGCTGTTCAGGTGAGAAAGGCACTACAACCTACATGTTGCTGTGCTTCTTAATGATGGACTAGAGTGAAGGTAACAACAGCAAAATTAATTTCTGGGTTTTTTCCTAATCAGATGCCATGGCAGTGTCAGAGATAGTTATGTGAAAACTCCCTCTCAGATGTCACTCCTCACCTGAAATGGGCTTTAGACTTCATTTTTTAAAATTCCTCATCCAGTTTTGAACTGCCCTACCTTGGGGGCCATACCTACATCAATGCGCCCCTCTACAATCTGCTGGGGTGTTGTGTGAGTGCTGTGAGATGAGCCCACTGTGCTTCATTCTCTGCAAGGATGCTTCATTCTCCCTGCCTGGACTACATCTCCTGGCATTCATCACTCTCCCATCTGTCTGAGTTTCCGAGTGTACACAAGGAGTGTAAAAAAGCAGGACACAGGCAAGTTACACACTGTTTCCAGCCAGTGTCCTGGTCTCTGGACCAAAGAGGGGAGATCAGAGTGTGACTGCCTTGTCTTTCAAAAAGGCCTTTTTATCTCAGAAAGCTCTGTGTTCCCAACACTTACAATCCTTTTCATCCAAATACACCCTCTTTGGAAAAAAAAAATAATCTTTTAAAAAGGATTTGGCCAAAACCCAACCAACAACAACCAAACACACTAGTAAGCAAAAATTCCAACAGCACCCTCAGGACAACACTTCCACTGCCTCTTGATCTTGGGAGACTCATTTCCCATGGCAGTGGGGCTACACCCTAATGCCTAGATGGGTAGCAATGACGTTGCTTGATAATTAGAATCATCCACTGTATTACAAGGACTAGTTTGTCAGATGCTCATACAGATGTTGTAGCTCCAGAGCATTTACAAGAGGCAAAGGGTAAATTAACAGCTCCCAATTAGCTTGTAGAAAAGAATACATGGTACTTAAGGTATGCCAAAAAAGCAGCACGCAAGTCTTCTGGAAAAGCAATGCTGCTGCTCCTTGTGATGCTTTAGCCTCCTGTGGTGCCAGATGTAGCTGGTGTTTTACTATTTCTTTCTTCAAATAGCAGTGCTCAGGGGGGATAAACTTTACTTAACCTAATTAATTTTAATCACAGCTTTCAAATCTCATACTGTGCAAAGAATTACAAATTGGAATACATTAATAGAAGCCATGGTTTATGCTGCAAGCTAATCGGAAAGTGTGCATTTACATTTTCTGCATGAGTTTGCAATTACCATTAAAATAAAATTCAGTTATGTCCTTTTAAATTACTAAAATGTGAAGAACAGATTGAGCTGGTCCCATTTGTTGTAGAAAATGACTTGAAAATGGCCTACATTTCAAAGAATTAAATGATTCTTACTGAATAAGAGGTTTTAGAAAATGATTTCCAGTTGTCTAGAGTTAAGGTGCTTCCAGGCATTCTGGTTTAAACAATCTTGCTTTTAATATAATGGATTGCTTAATGTTTCCTACCTGCTTCAGTACTGGTTCATGGAAGGAACAGAATTCTTCTACAGGGCCTTAGCTCTGTCTTCCTTTAGGAGTAAACCAGAGAAACAACATCTCAGCTGACCACATCCAAAACCTAACTCCAAGGTATCTCAGCCCTGAATGTCAGTTCAGAACATTTCCTCCCTGGTGGAGGTTCCTCCTTTTGCCATAAGGGAGGAGGGGGACAGAAAAATCATAGAATCATAGAATGGGTTGGGTTGTAAGGGACCTTAGAGATCAAGTTCCAATCCCCCTGCCATGGGCAGGGACACCTCCCACCAGACCAGGTTGCTCAAAACCCCATCCAGCCTGGCCTTGAACAACTCCAGACCAGGAGGTGATGGTGGTCTGTGGTCGGTGTCATCCCAAGTCCAGGGGCTTCAATTTCAGGGGTGCCAGTGACTACATAAGCAGTAAAATAAGGTGGCCTTTGCCTTGCTGATATATGCCAAAGGAATTGATGGGGTTATTTTACAGATCTGTGGTGCCAGATCAAAAGGATTTGGCCAACTGGCAACTCATCTTCAAAAGCAACTTGATCTTTCAGGAAAATGAGCCTCATTGACTTCAGTGGAAGGGGCTTCAAGGGGCTGAAAACCTTTTTGAGCCTGCAGCTCAGATACGTGAGTATTCTGGCTCTTTTGAGAAAGCGTTATCTCACTAGAAATGGCTTCGTTTGCAAGAAAAGCTTTTCATTCCCAAAAGGAGCATTGTCCTCAGGGTTTTCTTCTGTGTTGCAGTCTGACAGTGCCCAATATTGGTTTTAATATAGTTTCACATCGTAATGACAGTGTTCAGGAGAGTACAGCAGTGTTTGTATTTATTTTCCAGCGTAAACATGATGCAACTTAACTGTTTGGTTTTTTTTTTTTTTATTCAAGAACATGCAAAGTGAGCAGTACAAAATCAAGAGGAAAACCACAATCTCATCATAGTTTGTACAGACACAGCAACAGCATAGTCTTTTGTCTAGCAAAAAGGTCAAAATGCATGGCTTTCGGGAAAACACAAGCAGATGTATCTATTATAGATGATAACCTTTAGCTAAGTTGTAAACTTCATGCATATTAAATAATTGATAGTACATCAGAGCTTCAGGAAAGCCATGTTTAACATGCTGAGTTTCAACAAAATGGCTTGTGATAATGACTTTTTGTAAAACATGATATAAGGGGTACAAATATCGACAGAGAGACCAATAGGATGTATCATTTCCATTTTATTGAACAGATTATGATAGCTAAAATAGCACTGAGCCTCACTAAAATTTCTAGAAGAGGAAAATTTTCACTGTGAAATATCACTCCAAACTTGTATTTGCAGCAGAAAGCTTGTTGAGGGTTTCTTCCCTTTAAAAATGCAGCTTAAATGCTCTGTGGAGTGCTCATAACCACAGAATGATACAAGTAGCTTTAAAGGAAATGATGAGCTGGTTCTTAACTGATGTAAATCACCAGAGCTCTGCTGGAGTCAGTGGAAACCTACTCAATGGACAATTTTAATTTTAAATAAGATACAGACTGCAGATCCACCAAAATAGTTTCCGTATACTTTAAATTGCAACCAGAAGAGGAAAATTCACTTTTCCACCCCTCTAGTTTCTGTCGGTGACTGAGGCTACACGCTCTGAGGCTATAGCAGAAGGAAATGCAAAAAAAACCCCAAACCCCCACACCTCATTTTCCTCTCTATCACGCTCAGGTATATCACCAATGAATTCAGAAAGGTTATATATATATTTATGTATAGTCAATGGGAGCATGTAGTTAAATGCAGAAGTGCCTCGTCTCTAAGTGATTTGTCTCAATCTTTTATGCCAGGGGTGAGGGTGAGAGGGGTGCAAATGCCACACGACTGCTTTCAGAAGAGCCCTGCCCACGGCTAAAGCAGCTGCTGGGCTTCAGCAAGCCCTTCTGGGGTCCTTTTCAGGGTTAAGGATAAGAAGATGCTGAGGGTAGGAGTCTTACACAGGGCTTACCCCAGGGCAGCCAACCTTTGATGGCAGCTGCAAAGTCTGCAGGAGCCCTTTGGTCACTTGGATGGTTTGGAAAGCCACTCTGGCAATTAATCTGGGTGATTCCGTGGGGGGGGGGGGGGGTTGCTTTTAAATGTGGAAGATCTTAAAGCAAAAATAACATCCAAGGTGTTCATTAAATATACAGAAAGGCTAAGTTCAAGAAGGACAGGGAACTGCTGGAGAGGGTTGAGCAGAGGGCTGCAAAGATGATGAGGGGCCTGGAGCATCTCTGATTAGGAAAGGCTGAAGGACTTGGGTCTTTTTAGTCTGGAGAAGAGAAGACTGAGGGGGGATCTGATCAATGCTTATAAATACTTAAAGGGTGGGTATCAGGAGGATGGGGCTGGTCCTTTTTCACTGGTGCCTAGAGATAGGACAAGAGGAAATGGGCACAAACTTGAACATAAGAAGTTCCACCTAAACAGGAGGAGGAACTTCTTTCCTGAGAGGGTGGCAGAGCCCTGGCAGAGGCTGCCCAGAGAGGTGGTAGAGTCTCTTTCTCTGGAGACATTCCAAACCTGCCTGAACACATTCCTGTGCAACTGGCTCTGGGTGGACCTGCTTTGTCAGAAGTTTGGACTGGATGATCTCCAGAGGTCCCTTCCAACCCCATATGATTCTGTGATTCTGTAATTTCAGATACGTCTATGATGACTTATCCTTAACTGCTATAATCCAACTACTTTTTTGTGTCTGAGCCTATCCAGTCATAGAATCATAGAATGGTTAGAATTGGAAGGGACCTCAAAGATCATCAAGTTCCAACCCCCCTGCCATGGCTAAAGGACACCTCCACTAGAGCAGGTTGCTCAAAGGCCAGGCTGGGTTTTGAGTAGGCTCTTTGTAGTGCCTGCAACCCCCAGCCTCTCCCCAAGCACACATTTTCTTTGCTCTTAAGTTATTAACAATGTCTAATTTCAGGCACAAAACCCTTTTGCATCCATTAGGGAGGCTTTGTGCTTCCAACAGTCTCCATGTGATGTTCCTTACCAACAGTTCCAGACCAGAAGAAGGAAACCACTGTAATTCCCATTTCCAAGCTGTAAAGCAGCTTTCAGCACCACCAGCTGACTACTTAGTTAATTTTAATTAGCTCAGGAACATTCCCAGGCCACTACCCTTGAAATGAAATGTGCGAACAGCTGAGGACTCGCTCACTGGCCATCAAAATTTTAAGTTACCAGGCCTGCTGAGAGCAGAGTCACTTGTTCAAAAGCAGTGAAATTCCTCAAGAGGGAAAAAAAAAAAAAATCCATATTTTTGCATAATCACAGCTTTCAGTAGTACAAAATTCACTGCTTGGAGGGAAATTGAGAAACAAAAAGCCTTAGCAAGTATGAAATCCCCAGTGCTCTGACATGGTTAATGCAAGGGAAAAATTGCTCGGCACGAAAGAAATTATGAGGGCTATTTGGCACCCTTTTTCTGTTGCCAGGTCTCATCGCAGTTACGGAACATTGCATCGTGGTTTGAAGGGCTCTGTGAGCAACATAGCTCAAAAAAACCCCCTTTCTCCTGCTGCTCAACATTCCTTCAGATGAAGTCTCTCTCACCTCCAGGTAAGCCAGGTTACAGCATGATGTGATTAAGCCCCTGCTGGCAGTTTCATTATTGCTTAATTAACTTTTCCAAATTTATTGTGATAACTTGCAGATCCAGCGTAAATGAAGTGTCTTGGCTGCCCCAAAGCTGACACTAAGAAATTTTGCAGAAAACCTATGTGTATTTATTACCACTTATATAGTGAAAATATATTACTACTGATATGCATGATAAAGAGAGGAATAACACATTTTTCTTTTTTTGCTTTGCTTGAATTTAGAGGCTGATTTCTGTTTATTATGTATTTATTTCTATAAATTGGCACATAAGGTCAATAATTAGGTAGTTTAAAACCCATCGGTGGCCATATCCAGTCTTAAAACAGAGATTACAAGTAGATCATGACTGTGTAAGACCTTTCACTTGCCTAAACATTCAGTGATGAAGAATAGGGGGAAAATATCCCACCACTGGGCTGGGCACGAAGAGGCCATTGATCAAAAAAATCAACTTATCATTTCAATCATAATTTAGAATCAGAGAATGGTTAGAGTTAGAAGGGACCCTAAAGATCATCCAGTTCCAACCCCCCTGCCCCGGGCAGGGACACCTCCCACCAGAGCAGGTTGCTCCAAGCCCCATCCAGCCTGGCCTTGAACCCCTCCAGGCAACCTTCGCCGGGCAACCTGTTCCAGTGTCTCACCACCCTCACAGGAAAGAATTTCTTCCTGATATCTAACCTAAATCTCCCCTCTCTCAGTTTAAAACCATTACCCCTTGTCCTATCATTCCACTCCCTGACCAAGAGTCCCTCCCCATCTCTCCTGTAGCCCCATTAAGTCCTGGAAGGCTGCTGTAAGGTCTCCCTGGAGCCTTCTCTTCTCCAGCCTGAACTACCCCAACTCTCTCAGCCTGTCTTTAGGTTATTTGTGGCACAGATCTCAGGCATGCTCTGCTGGGCAGGCATTGGCCCTGCCTGGCTCACTGGGGGCTAGCAGCATCCCCAAACTAAGCATGAACAGAAATTTCTACAAAACTGAAAAAGGTGACTCTCCCAGTGAGAGGGGACAAATCAGATCTTTGCTAACACAGCAACGGAACACTGAGAGCAAACGCAGAACACACTGCCATTCTGCAGCCTGTATTTTCTGGATCATTGCAAGGAACTCTGGCATTAATTTTTAATCTTTTTTAAAAGCAAAGAGAGCTTGGCCGGGTTTCGCAAGCCAAGTAGGCCACAGTTCTCTCAAAATGATGAGCCTCCAGGGAGCCACGAGTAACTGAGCTAAGTCAAGAGACTGGCAAAATTTATTATTTTGTAGAGCCTTGAAGGCTTTCTCCAGATAGAAGTGAAACATGCCTTTATTTAATTTTTGTTTGCTCTTTTGCTGGTGTCACAACAAGTAATACATTTTTATTTACGGCTTTCCTGTCACTGGTGGATTTGTAAAAGGAAGATGATCTTGCATGTTCTATGCTCTAAATAGTAAAAAAGAAACACTTTGAGCCTTGTGAGAAATTCTTTTTTCTTACGAGCACTGCATGTGGGAATACAGCTTTAGGCACATTCTTTCCTAACTACACAGCATTTTAATGTAATTAAGCACAGTCACTTGTAAGGAAGATCTTGAAGTGTGTAACATAAATAGGTCTCTGTCAGCCTCTTATTTCAACAACAACAAAAACCACCATGCTTTTTAAATGCTTTTACAGAATTTAGAATATTTTACTCTCTCCTTGAATTATAAAGCCTTTTTGAGCATTACCAGAAAGCTGTCTCATGGATTGTTTTATTTCATTTCATTCATAGTTGTGACCCTGGGCAAGATTAAGATTGAGTCAGCTAGTTTGTAGCAAGCGTCAAACTCACGGTCTTTTAATAAAGCCTTTTATACATAGGAGACATATTATCTCATATTAAGATGTAATTTCATCACCCTGTTGTGAGTATCCAAGAGACGTACCCATTCATTCATTGCTGCCCCTGCTTTTGCAACAACAGCTGACCTGGTTTGTAGCTGTACCTTCCACTTGTATATCAGTCTGATCAACTTGGCTGCAAACGGCATTAAAAAAAAAAAAAAAAAGAAAGAAAAAGAAAAGGTGGACAGGCAGGAAACTTGAATCATATTCCCAAATCAGGTGTGGACCTTCTGGAAGGCCTGTTATGCTCCCTTCAGTCTCTATTTCCCTGTAACCATGCTTTTTGGAAAGTGATTTGAAGTCTTCAGGTGAGCAATACTCTGCCAGTGTTACATGTAAGCAATAAAAGTAGGCCAAATGACTACATCTTTTTCCTGTAAAGGCTTCCCACGGGGCCAGCATCACCCATGGAGACTCTTCCATGGGATTTCGCTGGTGTTTTTGCCCTAGGAACCGTTGCGAGGTGGGTTCCAGGTAGTGGTTTATCATTACAAGCCTGTGCTGAGACCCGGGTATCTAAATACCAGCCCAAATCCAATCCCTGCTGTAAGTTTCCTTATTACCTGTGCTATGTACGTCGCCAAACAAGCTTTTGCCTCCTGATTGCTGCAAGGACATTATTTTTACAAGACGCTGCTGCCGGTGAGACCAGATGACAGTGCTAATGACCCATGTCCTTGTTCTTTGCTACTCTTGCTTACGCCTCTTGTTTTTCCACACTCAATTAAGGAAAGGAATTGAGGTTAATATTCCTGTCCTTGAAATTAAATCTATCCTTGCCCCACAGTGCAATTAATGAAAACAATTTTACAGAGCCTTTCATCTGTAGGTCACCGGTTTATTTAGTAGGAGTTGACGGTGACTCATGCCATTAATTTGCCTGCTGGGTGGCAAGCACAGAGCAAAGCAGCGACGTTAGCCTAGATTATAGGCATTCACCTTGCAAAACTACTGCCACAGCTCAACACCCCCTGCTGCTCCTTGAGGTGAAGAGCTGTGGTGGCTACAAGGCTTCTCTCTGTATCACAGGTCCTCCCGCAGATACACCGCATGGCCAGTGCTGCTCTCGGCACTGCTCATTCTAGGGCTAATTAGATAAACTTGACTATTACAATGTCAAACGTTAACAGGGCAAGTTATGCTACGCACTCTTACTGTCACAACTGCAGGTCAATGATGTATCTGGCTATTAAATGATTTTAAGGTCCAGAGCATGTTCAGCAGCACCAACAAAACAGATGGGTCAGAATGGGTGTAGGTATCATCTCCGTTTTCCCTCGTTGACAGATCCTGACAAATAGGGAGTGATTGAGGTTTTCACAAATGCTAAACTTCAGCACCTGAGAGTAATCTCTCCCACATCCACACACACACTCTATGGGGATGCTGACTCGCAAGGCGGAGAGGTACATTCTGTATCAGTTAGGAGCCAAAAGTCAAGCTCGCACCTTGAATTACTGTGGAGGAACACATCTCCCTTGCTTGTAAAGCAAGTGGGAGAAAGCTTCTTTGTGAATACTCCCACCACCCCTCCAGTGACCTGCTCCAAGACTGAGCTCAGAGAAAATGGTCAGTATGGGAAGAATAGCCACATACCGTGTCAAGACAGCATCATCCCTCTATAGAATCATAGAATTGTCTTGGTTGGAAGGGACCTTTAAGATCATCTAGTCCAACCATCAACCTAACCCTGATAAAACTCATCACTAAACCATGTCCCCCAGCACTATGTCAACCTGTCTTTTAAATACCTCCAGGGATGGTGCCTTAACCACTTCCCTGGGCAGCCCATTACAATGTGCAATAACCCTTTCTATGTAAAAAAATTTTCCTAATATCCAATCTGGTGCAACTTGAGGCCATTTCCTCTTGTCCCATCGCCTGTGACTTGGGAGAAGAGACTGAACCCCCCCAGCTACACCCTCCTTTCAGGGAGTTGTAGGGAGCGATACGTTCTCCCCTCAGCCTCCTCTTCTCCAGGCTGAACACCCCCAGCTCCCTCAGCCTCTCCTCATAAGGCTTTGTTGCCCTTCTCTGGACCTGCTTCAGCCCCTCAATGGGTGGTAGGTGGCCCAAAACTGGACTACAACCCTTATCCTTGTTACAGAGGAGGCTGCATATCTTCAAGCTCACAGCAACAGGAACTTCTTCCATTCGCTGCTGCCCCAGATACACTGGGACAGGCTTTCCAAACCCTGACAAGCATGCTCAGATCTTGAAAATAAAGAAAACCCTGTACATTTTCTTCTCTTCAGAACAAAGCACAAAAGATCCCCAGGGTCAGTCAGGGCTTGCTTATAATCACATTGAAAATTTTTGAACTCTGCTGTGCCTGAAAGAAAGGGGAGTCAGCATTGGTACGTTATCATCACTCACACAGCAACCATTCTGCCTGAGCATGGGGGGAACATCAGTCCACAAAAACACCAGACGCTGGATCACAAAGGTTCAGGAGAGCTCAAAGTGCTTAGTGTTCATCGTCTGATTCTTAAGGGATTGGTATTTATGCCAAGTTGATAAGTGAGCACACTGGGTTTGATGCAGCTGGTTGCAGAGATGCTGAGGTTGCGTTCCGTTTTTGACCAGCTCGGTGGAGGTGCCCACTTTTCTTCTCCTGACACCCTCAGGCCAGACGGCAGCGCAGACGATGGAGTTAAGAGCACCGAGATCCGAGAAAACCATTGTGATGGTCTTGCAAAAAATATCTTCCCAATGCAGAGGGCGGCTGTGGTGGCTCCAACACAGATGAATAAATGCCTCGCCTGAACCCTTCGGTATTTAAAGTGTATTTTAGAGCTACCGCACGCTTGTCCGTTACACAGCAGGAGGGACATTGAACCAGAACAGAAGTCAGTCAGCATTTTTAAACTTCTTTTAAGCAATTTTTAAAACGCTCAGCTCACTTGTCCCACAAGAGAAAAGGGCTCTTGGGACCTGGCAGCTCCAGCTGACAGACGGCTACTACAGATAACACCAGCACAGACAGCCCTTTTGTTTTAATGAGTGATCTAAACCTCCGATTTCTTAAGTATTGATTTCCTTATCATTGATTGTAATATGTTTTCTTTGGGGAGGGGGGCCAAAATAAGTCATTATGAGAAATGCTGTCTTTTGGTGCAAGAAGCCAATTTCAGCAACACCTTCCCTCCTCCCCTGACCAGACAGTATTAGACACCAGGATTAATATGCCAAACTGACTGCAAACTCTTTTTCCTCACTGGCGTTCTCCCTCATTTTTCTTGCCATTTTTTTTGGGATTTCAGCATTTTGTTTGATTTCAGAAAGGCACTACTTTGAACCCAAAGCTCTGCTTTCCCCCAGCAACTTTAATACCCAGACCAGAAGAGTCAGACTTTCGAGTCAGAGCACTCAGGAAGACAACCACGCAAGCCTCCACCACTTACTTCACCACGTGCATCCTTTGGTAGCACACTCAGAGGAGGGTTTGTGCCAAAGCTACTGGTGTGTTTCCATGATCCAGAGAGGTGGGATACAACGTGCTCAGTGACCCTCACACCCTTGGTGTTTCCCTTCCCCCTTAGAAAACAAAACATATTCTTCCTTGGCCACCTTTTAGTGCCTAGTGTTTGTGACAAGCATAAGATCACCCTAAACCTCACGCTTTGCTACAGCTGTGGCATCTGCCAGCACTCAAGGACCACTCAAGGGTGGTGAGACACTGGAACATGTTGCCCAGAGATGTGGGTGGAGGCTCCATTCCTGGAGACATTCAAGGTCATGAGTCCCTGAGCAACCTGATCTAGTTGAAGATGTCCCTGCTTATTGCAGAGGGGGTTGGACTGGATGACCTTTAAAGGTTGCTTCCAACCCAACACATTCTATGACACCTGGAGTAGTGGCTGAAGACCTCTGATGACAACCAACAGGCAGCCAGGGTGTTCTGCTCTGACATAAGGCACAGCTGCACTGGCCAAAAGGACTCCTTGGGCTGCCTCTTTGGTCCTATCTGAGCCCTCTACTGACCCAGGCAGCGTTCGTGCCTGGCATCCCTCCGGACAGACCCCCGGCAACCCTCAGAGGACGAGCTTAATTAGCCTCTCCTCCTACCTCAGGAACAATTCCCGGCTGTGCCCTAGCCACGTTGCTAACGATGAGGTAAGAAACTTTTAATAAGAGTCTGATTCGCACGTACCAGGTTTAACTCTTTGGAGACAGCTGTTTGAGGAGTCCTCTGGTGACGGGCACAGGCCTTGGAGAACAAAGATGTTCACAGGAACACTTCTGCAGCAGAGGCTTGGCAAATACAGACATCCTTAGATGACAAGACAACTTATTCTTTCTTTTCGCCTAATCTTTGTAACTTTCCCTGGTTTGGGGAGGGAATCAGAGGAGTCTTAAATGTGTATTATATTGACACCAGCAATAAAAGTCTCAGAACAAACAGCTTTCCTCCTTTTCTTAAGCAGCTTTCTGGCCACCCCTCTTTTCACAGCACAGGAGCTACCAAGACAGTCACAGTGGCCTTGCACATTGCCCAAAGGTGGCCCTACAGGTGAAGGAAACATGAAAAAGCCTTAGAAAAAAGGAGAGGAAGAGACCCAGACAGAGCTCTTGGCTTCATCCACCTCATCATATGATCTTCAAGTCTCCTACAACTAGGGATTTTTTTTCCTTTCTGCTGCAAGCTAAAATCGTGACCCATCCCATGTGCTGAGCATATAGGGTATGTGAAGGCAAGTCACTCCTTGGTCCTCTGCCTAAATACCAGAGGAAAGCAGCCCATGTGCAGCTGCTCCACAGCCTCTTCTCCCCTTCAACACCAGTGGGAAGAAAAAGCGCGGACAGCAAAAGGGGAAGACCTTTGTGTTGCCACCAGTTAATATGTCAGCGTTAGCAGATTCACATGTACTCAGGGACTCTGCTAAAGGCCAGGGAGAGGTCCGAGGGAAGACAAAACTGCTCGGGAGCCACAGTCAGGGTGCACAGTGTCACCCCCCACCTCCCCTAGCACCAGTGAAGAGCTGTGGTCGCACCCCAAGGACTTGGGGCTTCCTCCCACCTGCTTCCAGGTCTGCCTCTCCCTTCCAAAGCTGGATGGGCTTCTAACTTCTTATAACCATCTGCTCCTCTCTCTCCATCCGTAACGAGCAACGGTTCCCAAGGGCAGGAGCAGGGGGGCTGCTTTTATCCAAGTGAGACGGGGGTTAAGGACAAAGCACGTGCAATTACACAAACACAAGCCTATTTCACCCTTTGGAGCAACTCAAATTTTTAGCTACTTAGTGTAAAGCACCCCGCTATGAATAAATCCCCTTTTTTCATTAATTAATTTATGTTGAAGCACTAGGATTAGCAGGGCTCTTAAAAAATTTCAAGACGTTATTTAATCGATGATTAAAAATGTTAAGTATTTGGTCTAAATCCAGTTTTGTTCTTTCTTTCATGAAGTACTCCTCCATGATCATGAGTCAGGATGGAGGTTCAAAGTCAAAACATTTGCAGCAGATCTGTCCATGTGCAGGGGGAGATCTCGAAAAGAGAAGGGTTACCTGGGCACAGGAAATAACCCATGTCCTCTCACGTACACACACCCGTATTTATCTGTCTGGACCTCACAGGTGCAGAGCACTGCTCATCTAGTGATGTTTTTGAAGTAAGTGCAAGCTAACTACCAGAAAGCTCAGATTTTGGAAATAAAAAGTCACCCACCAATTCTGATTTGCTATATGCGGCTCTCTACACCTCTACACATACATACAGAGCACTGTGTATACGTGTCCATGTATAGACATACACATCTTCCGTAAGATCCTCCTCTTCCAGCAGTTCACCACAGGGAAATCTGGATTTGGAGGGGTGGACTGGGCTGCACCTTATCCTTTCAAACCCTCCTCCAAGTTTGAGCAAGGCACCTGAAATCGCCGAGTTGTTCAAAGCAGCTCAGAAGCCATCTGAAGCACGACTTGATGTTCTTCACAGGCAAGGAGACAGTGAAGGGCTCTGTCTCTCAAGCAGTAAAATCCACTACGAACAAACCAGAGAAGTTCCATGGAATTTGTCCGAAGGGAAGAAGGAAAAGACGAGCACTTATCTTTTGGTGGAACATCCGGCTGAAAAGACGTGGCATTCTTTAAATATCTGGAAGCTGGGCCGCGAGCAGGACTATTCATCCTCCACCCTGCTTCTGCACGCAGGAAGGGAAGAGCTAATGGCAGAAGAATTCTCCTTCAGCAGTGGGAACAACTGTGATGATTATTCCCCCCACCCCATGTAGGATTCCGTGGGGGATCAAGGACACCCTGGCAAGCGTTGGGGGGCACAATGCGACGTGTTTGTGGAAGCCTCTCTGCTTTTATTCATTAGATTCCTGACACCACAAGTGAAACCCTGTAGCAGAAAGCCACACTGCTCGTTCCCGGATCGTATGAAATCATTCACCATTTTATGTACAAGGTTTGAATTACAATCTTCAACTTCTCATCAGAAAAAAAAAAAAAGAAACCACCAAAAAGCCTAAAAACAAAAAAAAAGCATTTTTTGGCAGAACTGCACAGTGTACAGAAGTATACTTTCAGTTACACGGTATCTTACAGAACACATACTGAAACAAAAAGCAGAGCCTGTTACCTTTTCTGAGAAGGCAGTGCCCAGACAAAACTGGGTGTTTCACTCCCATTATTAGAGGAACAGCTTTAACTGGACAAAAAGAGTACATGAAAAAAATTCCTGAACACTCCAGATAGCTTAACAGAAAAGTACATTTGTAAACAACTTTAAAATAAGAGCCTTATGAAAAGAATAACGGTCACCCAAATTCAAGCTCTTTTTAGCCCAAACCAAACTCTATTCTACCCTTACAGGTTGTTTTATGACACACAGATTTTGCCACACAGAACACTTCACAGAAATCTGGGCGAAAGCTTCTTAAGTTCTTGGTGGAATCGAGGGAGGGACAATTTGAAGGCAAAAGGTCAAACTCCAAATTCCCTCTGTAAGTTACAAGATCAATACAGCCTAATTATTGAATGGAGCCGAGTTCAACGGTGCGTGGAAGCACAGAACTTACTTTACAATTTGAGACCCTTTTGAATGTAAACCCTGAAAAGTCAGAAGCGACTGTTCGAACAGACTTTTGTATTATGTACCATAAAGTTAGTGCTGCGTTCACTCTCCTTATTCCAACTCTGCCATACGGTGACTTTTCATATAGGATTGTGATTTACCAGCATAACAAGCCTCTCTCTCTTACGACAAGGCAAACTGCAAGAAGCATCCTGGGAAATGATTTTGTAATGGATGTAATTATCGACCGTGCATCTGAAGTCGAGCATCCGTGTTTACACTCCTCTTCTTCATGCTTCAGCACATGTTCAACAAGCTGCTGATCACTGAGTGTGTCCATTTTGGTAGATGGACAGATGTACATGAACAGCAGTGCTCTGGATAACTCATGCTATTCCTAATACTATAGTTATTTTCTCTGCCAATTACATTTTGCTATAAATATGTGTGCCCTTAAGATGATCCCAATATCAGTTTCAGCTAACTAATCAAATTATCTGCTAAAGTTTTGGGAATGATAACCCTTTCTTTATTTAAATAAAATGAGGGAAGGGTTTTTAACTCCCAAAGGTTTGCCAACCATAGATTTATTCTGGATGACACTGTTCAGTAAACTTTTTGTCACCCTTTGCTGTTCACAGATAAGCACCACAGTATTAGCATTTGAAATAAGCATAAGTCAAATTTCATATTACCTCTCTTATATCTTGAGGGCTCAGCAGTTAAACTTCAATTTTCTATTTTCCTTTTGCCAAAGAGTGTTCTTAAAACCCTGCCCACAACTGAGTACACCCAGAGCTTACATAAGGAATAATTTCTCATGGTACCTTGAAGGGCCTCATTTTTGTACCAGTTAAAAGATAATTCATAATCTAAATAATCAATCTGCAATGTAAACAAGTAGTTATTTTCTCCCATGTAATAATGGTAAATAATGATGCTGATCATTACATATTCTGCTTGAGTTCATTAAATGTAATTCTTCAGTCGCAAAGGCAGCAGGCATTCTGTGAAGGACTTCCTTTGAACTATGTTCAAATGAGTGGAATAACTGAGATTCCTGATGGAGATCTAAGCCATTTCCCTCATTTTCTTAATAGCTTCCGCTATTTGCATACTCAACTCCATTTCATAATTTTCTATTTAAAATAAATTCATTTCCCCAAACCCTTCTCTCCCTATCCAAACCAAACTTATTTACATTTGTGGTAAATGCTTCTCAGCAAATAAGTTGTAAGAAAAAAAAATAAAATTCAAGAAGTAGTATGAAGGGAGCAAGTATTTAAAATTCTGCATTCATTTGCTTTCTGAATTTCCTTCCAAAGATGCTACAGGGAGAAAAATTTTCAAGGTTTTAAACACACTTTCGGACATTTTTCATTCTTTCCTCTCTTTTGTAAGAGGGACCTACTTTGTCCAGTGAATCACCTTCATAACTTTTGTCCAGTAACTAGATGAAATTGCATGCCATTCCCCCCAACAAAGTAAAGAAAATACAGCCTTTTACTTCCAAATATTTTATGAATGCAAGATTACAAGAAACGTATTAGTCAAAATGCAGGGCTATCAAAGCACTGAACCAAGGATGCTGGCATCAGTTTGCCTACCATTTTGTACGTGGAAAAAAAATACACTATTTCTACAGGTAAGAGGCATCACTAACGCATCATGAATTTCTCTGGTCAGCCAGCATCACCTCTGCAGCTTGGTGCACGTTTTAAGTCCTGAAAATAATCACCGTATTAATAGTTTGAGATGAGACACTGGAACAAAACCATTCTTAAACAGGAAAGTTTTTGTTTTGCTCTTATGGAGGTAACACCGAAAACTAAACCCAAGATCTTACAATTTAGCAGCCACTTTAACACTTGTTAGGTAGCCTTCACACAGGGAGCATGCACACAGCCACCCTTCTTGCTTGAAACTGAGGGCTGTTGGTTAATTCAAGTCATTGTTTTCTCACCTTATTCCATTAACCTGTTGAACTGGATGTCCACCATAGGAAAAAGAAAATTAAATGATCTTAAGTGTAGCAGACAAATACAGATCACACCAGGAAGCTAACACTCAGGAGTTGTCATAATAAGGGATAATAATAATAAAAAAAAATTTAAATCAGTCTTTTCTGTGCATATTTTTCATTTGAAAGGTCCCAGGAAATCATGATGTGCCTGGCCGTTTCTGTTGCTGATTTCTGATGACCTCTAATTGTTTTTTGCATTGCTGATAGTAAGTTGAGAGACTTTTGTTTTCATCTAACAGCTTTTTATGTTCTTGTACCAGACGGGATGTGTTTTGCTGGTCTTTTTCATCCTGGTCCAGTTCTGCTATTAGTTCTTGTCTAAAATGAAAAAAAAAAAGAAAAAAGTAATTGTAATTTATAATCTACTTCTGTTTGTATGTAGATGACTTCATATGTTTCAAATTAGTATTTGATTATCTGTCTGAACTGATGATTCATGATATTTTGCAGAGGAAAAAAAGGGATGACAAAAAAGAAAACCATATTCTTTACTATAGCCTGGGAAAAAAAATTATCTTCCAAATCAAATCCACATTTAAACACTTAAAAATAGCTGCAAGCCATAGCCTCAATCTCTAAAAATGTCCTATATATAATGGCTTTCTACAGGTCACAGTAAATCATCTAAGGATCCACACAGAATTCAATGAATATATTAAACTCTAATTTTGCTTAACAATATTAAAATTAAAAAAATCTCAAAAGGCAACTTAAAAGGCAAAATAGCAATAGTTTTGGTAACTTTAGTGAAGTGCTGTTTTCTATTTGGACTCAAACTTCTTAAAGCAGTGGAAAAGCAGAATCAAGCAAATTTTTTTAAACTGTCATTTCACTTAATTTATGCCATAAGTGTTCAATATGTTTTTTAGTGACAATTTTAGAGGAACAAACACACTGAAAAACTAGCTATAAATTATCCTGCAAAACTGATGTAGCAGTTTGTTTTACTATTTGTTTATGAGGTGACAAGAAGGCAAGCTGCCAGCAATATTTTAGCAACAAAATAGTAGAGGAGACAGTTCATGTTAATTAATTGTTGCCATATGGTTTGTAATTACAGTTAAAGAAAACTTAATTATTCTATAAAGGTTGAACTGATAACTACCTTAGCCAGCATTAAATTCATCAATCACAATACTATTTTTTTTTGTTTTAACACCAATGGGCAATTATAATCCATCTGAGAAAGAACAGTTTGGGAGAAATGTGTCTGCAGACTCTCTAGAAAGGTATAGAATTAACAGTTTTGAAACAAATACACATTTTTATATAATTTATCGGGAGGTAAATTTATATAATTTATTAGGGAGAATGGAAATATGACCAAAATTAAGATCTTCATGCTAGCTTCAGTATCTTCTCACAAAGTCTAAAAATTCTCGTTGCACTTGAAAAAAAAAATTAAATTGTTTTCAGGACACTAAGCCAAAAGTGAAGAGATGATAAGAGGTCGATCTTACATCAGTTCTTCCCCCTGTTCTGGATGCTATTTCTAACGTACACATACATTAGAATGTCTAGGGTCTATACACACACATTTCTCATCAGCTATTCCACAAATACCACCTTCATTAACAAGCTCTTGCCTGCTGTGGCTCAGGCAGCAGTGGGTAGGAAGGTGGTTACTTGGTCTAGCACAGATGACCTAGCACTCGGGACCTCTCAGAGCTGCTCCCCAGTGTCAGGAAACAGAAATGCTGAGAAGCAGAACACAACAGAACGTACTGCAAACTGAAGCTCTGAATCAGCAGGAACTTTGGCCCCAAGCCAACAATACATGCAGTTCCTTCCCTTATATGTCTACGTGATGTAAGAGGAAAAGAGACTATTTCTAGTGCACAAGGATAAGGTGGTACATAATGGCTTTGAGGTACTAGGTCCTAAACCCCTGCTAGAAAAATACAAGACGTGTTGCTGAGACCAGTAAGACAATGTGATGATAAAGTCAGATATCTATGATAAAAAACTAACTGCAAAATGAGCAAAAGATATATTACTCAAAATTCTATAACGTATTAACCAAATGATTAACTATATATTACAATTTAAATTCTTTTGCTGGACAGTGCATGAAATAAAATGGCAAGGTTCCTCAAAAGTCCAGGTAATACATTTGAGATGATACAAATAAACATTACTATTATGTTACACCCACACAAGCAGGACTTGTCCAGAAGAAGAGCCTTGATTTAAGCTTTCAATTACCTGCTCTGAATCACTCACCTATGGTGAGCAGCTCAGTATTTCTAAGATTAAGTCTGGAAAATAATTATGCCCTTTAAAATGTTACCCTCATAAAGGCAGAAATAATAGTCACATATAATAGACTGAAGGTAAAAGAAACATACAGAAGAACAGAAAAGGTTCAAGGTGTTCTACTTACTTCCTCTGCAACAGCAACGCAATTTCTGTCTGAACTTTCATATATTCTTGTGCCATTTTGCAGTGCTGTTCAAACACAGCCATAGATTCTTTGGAGTTTGGGCATGGTGCTAGAGGCTGAAAATAAATCAGACATGTTAAAAACTAATGAACTGATCTCTTAGGATATAGTGTGTTAGAATGTCTCTGCAGTGTATTTATAACGCCTTCCAAAAACCAGTGAGGTTTTAAAAATAAGCGTTAAACCATGCCCTGGAAAAAGTTATTGCACTGATGTAAAAGTTCACTCAAACCTCAAATCTCCAGTTATTCATTTGATACTGTCTTTGACACAAGGAACAAAAAATCAAAGCAGTGTTTGATCCCCCCTCTCCCCCCAAAATTAAATGAATACAATTGAATCCAGAACACTCAAGCAAATAATGTCTTATTTTGACGGTCAAACTCAATTTATATTTGGTTTTAAGGATCATGTTTCCCAGGGTTTGTTTTTAATAGCTTGATCAAATCTCAGTCAACCTATCTCAGATTACATAATATATTTTTTTAGCCTTGGTCAAAACTTAAGACAGAATATAAACACAGGTAAATATGCAGCACTGTATTTTGCAGCCCCAAATTCACACACTAGAATGAAATACAAGACAAAGTATCTAATGAAGCGTCTATTTATTACCTGTAACTGATGATCTAAGGTAAGATATGCCATTGGGATGGAGTTATCTGACCCATTGGTCTCTGTAACAACACCAAGAAAGTTTGTATGTATTTTCAGAGTTAATGTTATTCTTACAGGACAAAAACAAGAATGCTAAATAAATTCACAATACACGATCTGAATGTGGAAAGGCAAATGGAAATAGCAGCGTTCCAATCCCAAGGCAGATGAATCATTTTGTTTTTCTGATAAAGTTAAGGACTTCAAAAGTATGGTCTATCACGCCAAGAAGAAATAAAGATTAAGGTTATCATCCTACACTTCTAGAATCCATGTAACAGCATACAGATTTTAAATATACTATTTTTATACAGTTTGCAAGCACGTTCTCTAGTTATAAAAAAATTGCCATTTCATTCTTGTTTATGAAGGATCAGCCAGCCCATGCATCTAATGATTTTAAAATTAGAAGCTGTGCAAACCAGCTCTGCCAAAATAAAATAAGCACAACCTCCTGCTCAGTTTTGAAACCTACTCCCAGTGAGGTCTGTAAGTATTTTCCTCACAACATGCTCTAAGGGCATCTTCTTTGCTCTGCAGAGACACTTTGTGGGTAGCAAGGAACCCAATAACCAATCTATCTCCTGGGCCTGGCTGCTCTCTTCTTACACTGCAGTTACTCTGGATTTCTCTAGTGCTTTCATTCCAGATTAACGTGTTTCTGCTCCTATCTTTTGGTAGCCCACAATCTGGGGATCACAAGGTTACTGTTAAGCTTTAAGAGACATAGGAGTAAAGACACATGGAGCAACTACTGATTTTATAGCTGCGTTATAGCTACTAGAGGATTATATGGAGGAGGGTAGGTGGGAAAAAAAAGGGGCTGCTTACCCATACCCCAAAAGCACCTGCCACAGAGTAGTCGTGGTAGAGAAACTAAGGTGTTGCCCTCAAAGACTATGCTATCTCCAAGAGCAGCTTCAAAAGGAAACAGAAATAAGAGAGTGGGAATGGAGAAAAAGTGGTTAAGTGTATGCTTGTAAGGAAACTGGAAGGTGGTAAAAAAAAAAAAGAAAAAGAAAAGAAAAAGAAAACAACCCTAAAACCAGAGACTTAATCACCACAGTATTTTAAATGAGAATAATATAAAAAGTCCTTCCCTACATTAGACTATTGCCATATACGGAATACTGCTACAGCAAAGGAATTACTGCAATGTTTCAAATACAACAATACATGCAAAATACTTCAGATTACATTCCTGAGCATTTCATCATTGTGTCACAGCACTGTTAACTTTTCTTGTGATTGACCAGATTCAGCTACATCCTCATTTTATCATTTTGCCTCAGTAACTTAGAAACATACCCTCTTTTACAGAAAGCTAACATTATTTCTCTTTAGAAATAAAAATTAATGTCTTTATTCATGGACTGCATAAACCTAAAAGGAAAAAAAACCCATACATGTAGTATTTACTTGAGTATAAGGTGAGGGATTTCTATGGGCCAGAAAACGGACCTGACTTTTAGCTCTAGTGCTGTGCTGCATTAAAGGCCAAACACTTGGGACAAACTGCCTTTGTGCTGGCATACGATCAGCATCTTTCATTTCCCAATGAATTATTGATTGGGTAAGAGCCTGCTTCTGCCTGAGGCAGCAATTCCCCTAAGTGCTCACTGCCTAAAGCAACTCAGGGCCCAGGTGACACAAAAGAGGACACAGGTTGGGCTCTGGCAGTGGCCAAGGGCTTTGGGAAGTAATGAGTGACAAGGCATAGAGTGTCATCAGGCAAAGGGACAATGGACAGAAAGAAGAAAGCACAGGAGCAGAATACAAGAGTGCGTTGCCCTCCCACTTAAACAGGGGAAAGGAAAAAACCAAAAAGGATAGTACATATTTTACATATAGAATAACCTTATATTTGGTAAAATATCAGTGTACATTATATATATGCTTGTGCAAGAGTCAGTCCACATGTGAGCTTCCACTTTGAGGTTGCTTATAGGAAAATAATGAAAGAGTCTGATCAACCAAAGATGAAATGGATCACGAGAAAAAGATTTCAGAATTTGAGGCACTATGAGGTCCCAGCTTCTGACTAAGTTCAAGATTCAACGGTACATTTTGGTAACAAAAATGTTTCTTGTTTATATTTTAAAAAGGAATTGGTAGGGAGTCACTCTTTTTATGCAGTCCAGTACTTGTTCTTTTCATAATGACTTTTGAAATTGTATTCAACTATTAGATTATAGTAATTCTTAATCCTATTTCATAACAAAGGAACAGCAGTACAACAATGTTACAGCAGTACAACACCTCTGCAGACGCCCTTATGTTAGTTCATTTAAAAACAGGAAGGCTGTGTGCACATGTATATTCTGCATAAGCAAAATTACAAGGCAGTAAAAAATAGAATTAGCATATTCCAGCTGATACTCACCTACACAGCATTTCATTCCAGACATCAGAGCAATGAAAGCTTTAACTGTGCATTCATAATACAAATGCACGAGACTAAAATGCTCTAAGATGTTTATTCCCTGAATTCCCCCAAACCACACTA
Source organism: Scolopax mira (assembly GCA_004320125.1). Classification (NCBI taxonomy): domain Eukaryota; kingdom Metazoa; phylum Chordata; class Aves; order Charadriiformes; family Scolopacidae; genus Scolopax; species Scolopax mira. The sequence goes on from BJBW01008286.1 coordinate 98,558, forward strand.
CAGTCAAAAAACTGGCGCTAGAAGATCTGTATTAAATACTAGTATCACTGCATATTTACAGTATTTTCTTATGAGCAAAATACTTGCAACTTTATGTAACTTAATACAATCTTTATAAAAAATTCTTAAAGCCAGCATGCAAAACAAAGCAGTAATGTAGTGATTTAATTTAAGCAAAATTAAAATAGACTGTGACTTTCATGGCTTAATTTTATTAATGTCTAGGCATAGACCCTGCACCATAATCAAATAAATATTTAATATTTTTACAGGCAAAAAGTAAACTAGTGAACAAAGGATTACCTGCATCATCAGGTGTCCATGGATTACGATTTGGCTTCTCAGAGGTTGGTCCCGAGGTAGTGATCATTCTCACACTAGGACTAGATGATCTACTGCTGTTTCTACTCTCCTGATACGATAAAAGAAAACAAAATCAAATGACAAGAAGAGTTAACAGCAGATTTTTTTGAAAGGGGTCATTTAAAGGGGTCATTTTTGAAAGGGGTCATTTAAAAAACATTATTAAAAAGAAAAATAAATGTGAAGAAACCCGAACCTATAATCCTCCCAATACTCCCCTCCCCAAGCTTTTACCCCGAAAGCTCTCTAGATAGTTTGATAAACTTTACAAGCAGCGCTGGGATAATTTCATCCCTATTTCTACTCCATCTTTACCATATATAAAGAGATGTAAATAATTTGGCTATTCAGCATAAGAGTAATAAATGTGTTCAAGATCCTTAGTTTCCAGTGTTTAATCAATAAATGGAACTACATTCAACTAAAGGAAGGTATCTTGGTAACTGCACTAGACTGCAGTGCATTGATCTACAGTTTTCTTATGGTTCCTGTCTTAACTCAGAGGTTATGTGCCTCCTCTTCAGAAAACATGAAAAAAGTGTTTAATCAAAAAAGATCAATCAGTCAAAGCAAAGCAATTAGAAAATTAACACATTCTCTCTCACAAAGCAACTTAAGTAAAACAAAATCCTGTATGACATTCCTTTAAACACAACTTGACTCCTCCAGTCCTTTTGTTTATTGACATGCAAAACCATAATACAGACTTCATTATTCTGCTGAGCTGCTTTTTCAGTTATGATTTATCATATATATTCTTGTATTTTGTATACACCCTCACTGACATAAAACTAACACAGTAAAGGATTTAAGACTATAAACCTCAGCAAGTTTTGCAGGAAAAAAAATGAAGCAAAAAGAAAAGATGCTATTAAAATACAGCTGTTTTCAATATGGTGTATTTATCATTAAATGATTCACAAAATGTCCATATTCTATAAAAGCAGCACTCAAATATACATTACCTGGAAACTGTATTTCTTTATGACTCTAATTTCCAAATATCCTATCTTAATTTAATTTTTCTAAGGCAGAATTTCAGTCAAGTAACAATCCAAAGAGTAACAAGGTTCTACATGCTGAAATATCCATCATTTCAACTGCATTACGTTTCTCCTGTAATTTTTATTAGCCATTTAGTCTTTAGTGTCAGTAGCCAGAAACAGGGCAATTACAATATTGTAGAAATAATCCAATGGATGATATTATCAGGATGACGGCATCAGGCATTTTGAAAAAGCTTTTGTGTTGGTGTCTTTGTTGACATCAGGAGAATTTCAAGTTGCTGAGCTTTTTGTGTACTGTCAGCGTCCTCAGATATGAGATAAACACACTCTGCTGATGTGAAAGGACAGAAGACAGAGCAGGCACTTTTAACAGCATCTAAGTCCTTTAAGCAAAGGGAGATTTGTTCAGTGTCTACTTTTGGTAGCAAAAGGCACCTGAGAAGTACTCTAGTGACAGGAACTTCTCAGTGCTGTACCCGATTGTTTTCATCCACCAACAGAAAAAAACCTCATGGCTCCTTGATAACATTATTTAGATAAAATTACTGGAGTTAGCAATGAAGGATTCTTATCTGAAGCATATCTGAAAGGCATTGCAAAGCCCAAGGGAAGCTCCCAAAACTGAACGGCTGTCAGATTACAGCGTTTCAGTGTGTTGAGTGAGATGCTTTTAGGTCTCCTGGATGCCAGTCCCTTGGACAGGTAAAGCCAGTGACTGTTCTTTAGCAACCAATTTCTGCTACCCTTTCCCAGGCACCGTCGTCCTTGATTCCTCCAGGTATCTTGGTACACTCAACAGAATGGTTATCAGGATCTCAAGTCCTCTTTGCCTGGTGGCCAAACCTCCATGGCATCATCAGCTTCTCAGCTTTCATTTCTCAAAGACTTGCAGGCTTGAAAAGCCTAGTGTGTTCCAAGGAATAATCCCCTTCCCCCAAGTTGAATTTAAACATGCAACCCAATTTAAAGAAATCATCATTACTAGCCCTGTATTCTTATCTCATAATCTGTGGATTTTTATCTTGCTGAGAAATGGGAGACAAAAAATAATGTGTATCTGTGAACAATTTCACAATCTCACGGACAGAATGATTCATCTGTATAATATCAGATCCCCCAAATTATCACACTCAGCTTGTGTGCATGTGGACACGTACATTCTGACCTTGCTTTGCAACCACTCAACATAGTATGTAGTTTTCTTTAATATATTTTTTCCACTTCAAAATAAAGTTATAGAGTTATAAAAGCCCAGCAACAATTATTTAAAAAAAAAAAAAA
>BJBW01008286.1:101312-134975 GCA_004320125.1 Scolopax mira
GTAAAAGAAACAATTCAGTGTAAAAAAAAAAAAAAAGTGGAAAAATGAACAGGGCATCACACTATATGGATGGAAACAAATGTAAATGTAGCATTTGACTGTCCGGAGAAGGCTGCATCAGTGCTTCTCATGTCTTTTGGAGGATGGTCCAGTCTAAGGTCAACAATCACTAGAGGCATCTGTGAAAAATCAGGCTTAAACACATGTTCTCAACACCAAACCACTCCAACAGCTGATCCAATGATGGTAAATCTTAGGAAAATATACTCAGACTATCTAAACTGTTGATGTAAAAGAATCAGTTGAGCAGTAAAAGCACCTGCACAGCACTATAACTATCTGCTGCTGATACATCAGAGAGAGCAATACTGGAAAATGCCAGAAGTGTCTCAACAACATAAAAATAGTAATCATCAGCCATACAAACCACACACAAAATTCTTCTAACAGTACACAAAAATAAAATATAAATACAGTGTCATAAAACATACAAGAAGGTCAGATTAAAACAGACCAGCAGTTAAGCAGGGAGACACCAATCATGGTCTACCCTTTCAGGGAAGCACCCCAAACTTTGGTATATTTTTAATTATCAAGTCCAGTGTTTTTCCCTCCACCTTTACAAAAACTCCATTCTGAATTGGAAAAATCTTCCTAATTAAAAAAAGTTATAACAGAATCATTTTCTACTGACGCCACAGCAATTTTCAGGAAAAAAAATGTTTAATACAAAGATTTCTGATGGGCTTTAGTGTGTCAGTCAACCAGTTAAGACAAAAAAAGAAAGAAAAGAAAAGAAAAGCAAAGCAGCATCGTGGCAATCCCTCAATTTTGAGTGGGACAAGGGCTCCCAAGGGCTGGGTGCAGGAGCAGAGGCACGCAGTGCCACAGGGGCTCGGTGAGGAAGGCTGTGCCACAGGGTGGGTGAAGAGGAATTGGAATGCAGGGAAGAAGGATGTTTGCAATGAAGAGAGGGAGGGGGGAAAGGGGATTTTCACATTAGAAAGGATAGCCTATATATGGTATGGTGCATATGGGGAGGTATCACAAACTGACCACAGCTACGCTAGTTACAGAGGTTTTTTTCTGCTTTGGCTAGTAGATTACTTATATGGATAGCACTTCAAGACTTTTGATAAAAATTCAAGGCATTAAGGTCCAGAGCTATAGAAACCCATAAAGAATAACCTTAAGTCTTTTGCCACAGTTACATTGTACTTGCTTTCTTCATTTCTTTCAGGTTATTTATTTTAAAAAATATAGAAGCACCTGTGCATCCAAAGTTAGCATTACTTTCAGCACTTTTCTATCTCTTCTCACACCAAAAAGGGGATGAAAATTCATTATCTATTGCACTATCTAGTGCAAAAATTTCTTCCAAATTGCATTTTTCATGCCTGTTAAAATATTACATTTCACAGACATTTATCATTATGTTTCCAAAAACTACAGGGAACCGCTATTCTTCCACTTAGATTTCCAGTCTAAGAAGATGATTTCCATCATCAGAAGCAAGAAAGTAAATGTGATTCTGGTACTTCTACAGACCATCATCAGAAATATCCGGGATGTAAACAAAAAACCCCCCACTTTTCTGTATCCTCCTGGCCCCAAAAACAATTTAGTGAGAATATCCATACAATCAGTTGAACAGCTTTCAAAGAAAGGTTGTTACAATAGTTAAGATACGAAGTAAATGCTGAAATTACATGTTTAAATATTAACCATTCATTAAAATCAAGAGAATGAAAAATTTAAAATAAAACAAGCTATAATTAAATATATTCATACATGAGTCAGTGCAATCTTCTGTAACTGACGTACCAGCACTTAATTCTTTTTTCCCCAAGTCTCACATAATTTTAGTTCTACAATTAACTGAATAGGCCAGCCTATTTCTTTACTAAATTTTGCAGATTCATTTCTTTTTAACCAACCTGTCTTTTCTGAAGGTAGTAAATTGTATTTAAGACTCATTTGTTATTTTCTGATAGATGTACATAATAAATTTTACTAATAATACCTGGAGGACTGATGAATTTTCTGTGGCTATCTTATTCCATGGAATTAAAGAAGGATCAAATGTTCACCTCCCTGATAACTACATGCTCCAAAAATTACCACCTATTTTAGATTATTGCACTAGGTTGTTTAATATGGAAACCTGATTAACATGATGAATATGCTAAGCTCCAATTTCCCACATCCAAGTAACAACAGGGATCTCAAAATTGCCATTTCACACTAACAATGAAATAACCTCTGAATTATTGAAACAGACAATGAAACACTTAAAAACACAAATAAAACATATTGGAATGAAGCATTAGCTGTACTTTTCACATTTAACATGTTCTTATTTTAATTTGTTCTTACTTTAATTCCAATTTTATATAACATAGCACTGTGTCTGTTACCATGGCACTTATGATACTAGATAAGAAGCTGTTATTATAAAACATTTTATTGAGACTGGTTTTTTTAAACAATTAATCCTTTGTGACAGCACCCTCCTGTAAACCTGTCATGAGAAATTAAGAGATACTACTTTAAGTTACCATTCAGGGTTCAAAGACTGATAATAATACATTTATAATACTGGTGCACTTGCTTTTTACATTTATGGAAAAAGTGAGTCTAATGTATGTGTAACTGCTGCAGACAATCACAAGTAGTAATTACAATTGTTTTCTACATGTAGAGTGGTGAAAAGGCTTTCCTGCATAACATCTGCCCTCAGCCAATTTAAGTGGCACACAAAAACTGTGTGTACATAAAAATGATAAATGCTGCATGAGCTATACTGAAAACACTTCTCATCTAGAGCTCATTCATAGATTACCCTCATGGAATCTCATTTACATGCAATACAAACAACAGTAAAGTCTGCCAAGCTTCCACATCACTTCTACAAAAGCATCAAAGGTGAAGATTTCCAGACCAGTTTCCCTGTATGGATTTGGTGGTGACTTTACTGAAAGATAAAGATGAGAGAAGAAAGATGTTACCTGACTGGACTCTGTCCCAGCAACACTAAGATCTTGAATGGATCTGCGCCTCTGCTGTCCGTTTCCTGCTGGGAAAAAAACAAAACAAAAACAAACCAGTGAAATCTATTCAGAACAAAATAAGAAGGGTGCGACTGTTGCAGAACAGCTTGGAATTTGTACAAACCCACAGAGAGACAGTGAGAGAGGGGGAGAGAGAGACAGCTGCAGAATTTTAACTCAAAACATGCTGGCCTGTCAACAAAAAAAAGTATACCCTAATACAATAACCACTCCTACCACATGAATAGCTGCTGCACTCTACTCCACCATCTTCTGTCACATGTATTTGATCGGGCTTAGTACTCGGGGCAGGAGCTGATGACGACATCTATTTCAAGTGCGTTACGTTATGGGGATTTCTAAAAGCCAGACGGCGAAGATAACAGGCTGCCAGCTTTAACCTGTTGCTCTTTGGCGTGCTCAAGGAACACAGCAAGGACTTCTGCCCACGGGCCACTCCCCTCCCCAAAATTCGGAAGCAAAACCGCTTCCTCCTGGTCTTTGTCTCCTTCAGACGAAGGAGAGCTCTGTCCTGTTCTCATGCCCTGGGAAGTGTGAAAAGGGGACTGTTCAGCTAAAGCACATCCCGCCATCAACCTACTGAGCACAATGCTGTAATCTTTTCCTCTTCTCCTTCCACCTGTTCGCTGTTATCCACCACTGACAGCGACATAAAACAGTTTAAATTTTAACACTGACACGCAATCAAAGGCATTTCCAGGAAACGAAGTCTCCTTAAAAATAAAAGGAGATTATGCAACAGAATCTCCCAGGGCTACTTTGATTTTTATTACGACGACTGTTTATATTGTCTCTTGAGAGCAGGTCAGCTGTCCAAAAGGAAACACCAAAATGTCCCGAGTTGACAGCTGACAATGCTCAAAATTCTTGCTCTTGGCTCTGCCTGACGTAACTTTTCTAGGGGAGGGGAGCATCCCAAAGGCATCCCCACAGCCCCTCGCCCAGCCACGGGCATCGCCGATTTAACCTTTTAGATGCTTCTCATTCAGCATCATTTCCGTGTGGACTCCGCAGCCTGGCTTTGACAGGTGGTTTGATTTGCAACAGTTACTACAAAAATGTAAGACTATTTAATAGTAATCAAAACATTTCAGGGTATCATACTTTAAATTTTTAAATATAGGTACTATTACATGAAGGAAGACACTACCACAAAAGAAATACAGAAAGTTCTCAGTGTCACTTTACCAATCCGTCATATGACATTTCATAGTCTAAAATTTATGAGAAGTACTATGAGAAACAACCATATAAGAAAGTCAAGAAGAATTCTAGAATGGGAATATATTCCTTGCTCTAACTGCAAGTGAATTTGAATTACAGCTTTCCTGTGGTCTTGATCTTCTGCTTCTGAGGTTCAGGGAAAGTATATACATACCTAAGCAACAACAACTATAATATGCTTAATACTTTGACATTAGAGATCACACAAATGACAAATCTACATCAGTATTTCTGAACTTGTTCATTTGCAGTGGACTTTTTAACTACCTAATTGTGCAACAAATGAGATTATACATTTAACAGAACTCTGTGCTGTGGATTCTTCATCTGGCTGCCACAGCTCATCTCAATGTTCAAGATATGGGCGATCCACCCACGACCGATACAAAATTATGTGCACGTTTCATTCAACAACACTGTTATAAAATTAGCTCAGCTGAAATAGGCTTGCAAGAATATCTGAAATTCTAATTTCAGATTAGCAACATTTGTGAATTTAAAGAACCCGGCACATGTGTTGCTGAAATATTAGAACATGGCTGCCAAAACATTAAAATAATCAGGGTGGGGTGCAAGAAAGAAAAGAAAATGCCTTGGGGGGGAGGATGAGGGGCCAAAACTACTGTGTTGTAATAAGTGAACATCTTTAAACAAAATACCTTCAAGTTAGTAGCATGAGGGAAGAGCAAGCTCTACTAGGCAATGCCATTTCAATTAGTGTAACTACTGCAGACATCTGGCAAATAGCTTCGACAAAGCAGAAACAGACCACGAATCAACAAATACTTATTGCTCCAGATTCAAGACAAATTTCAATTGAAAAATATGCAACATATAATCTTCATTTGAAATTATCCCTATTTCTCCATGCTTTTCTCTCACAGTTTTGATCTTGTTCTTAGCTCTATGTCCATTTAAAACTAATTTTTTCCTCCTTAAAAAAACTAAGAGATTTGTAAATGCACAGAAGTTAATATGCAGTGGTTTAATGCACTATGTCAGGATTTCAGTGGTTCCCAGGATGTTAATGATGTAAAAAAAAAACCAAAAAAAAACATAACAAATATACTTCCTGGCCTCAAACAAAAAAGAAAAAATTCACATACTGTTGTTTATTTTCTAAAATGAAATGCTAAAGGAACAGGACAATTCCATCATGTGCATCAGCAGAAACGAATTCTACAACTTATTAAGGCTTTTGATCACTCTCTGTCCTGGCCAAATATCCAGACCAGCCACGAACTCTTCTCCCTGCCCTTTAGCAGATACTTGGGTCTCCTTTTACAAATCCCTTATTTGCACAGAGTACTCTCGTCCTTACACACCTACAGGACCCAAACCCCTCTCCCAGCACAGGATGTGCAACAGTGCTAGAAGATATTTTAAAGAAGTTAAGACATTGATATGAATTCCAGAAGAATGAAGTGATCTGAGGATAGAAGGGTGGGATTTCTGGCTTATATTGGTTTGAAAAGTAGATGGAAAAATTACAGACCTAAAGCATCAATAATTCCTATCCATTTTCTAAAGACACTCAACGAAATGTGTCTATCCTGAGTAATCATTCATGCAGTGTCAATGCTGTAAAAATCTTAACACTGTGGCACGGTTTCAGATTGCAAAATTACCAAGCCAAATGCATATATACTATATGAATGACAAGTCTAATGTTGCCAGTGAAGAAAAGGATGTACTTGAAGGTTTATCTCCTAGATGCTGCTTCACTGATTTGTATCAAAAAAGGCATTCTGGTTATGTGTCTTGATCACATTACAAACTATACTTAGATTTTTTTTGTTGTTGTTGTTTCTTAAAATATATAGCTTCTTAAGCCTTTTGTACTTACTAGAGGTTTTATTTTTCATATATATAGAAGAGTAAGATATTGGTGCTTATTGTTTATACTAGAAAAAATATTGATACTTCAGTTGGCTATCAGATTGCAGGATAGCAACACTGAAAACTCATTTCCCAAGGTGTTAACACAAAAAAAGGAATTAGTTGATCCATTTCTCAGTTTCTCAGTTTTGTAAGCTAGCAACACAAAATAGTATCTTAGACAAAAGTTCTGTTCACTTTTATTTAAACCAATTTAAAAAGAAGGGCAAATATATATATAAGAACTTCCACTTTTGCCAGCATTTTGCCTTCAAGTGATAAAAAGAAATTTGCATTTTATGACCTCGGTAGCATAATCAGTTTGTGGATGAGAAGCAGCTGAGGTAAGCCATTATGAAAACCCCCAATGATAGCAGATGCAGTGCTCATAACTCTAAAATAGCCCTGCCCCAAAGCAGCTGACTCATGGTAAGATGCCTGCGCGGTGCCTCCCCTCTCGGGCAGCAGCTGCTGCTCCATGTGCTGAGCAGAACTCGGGGCGCTGCCCCCACGGATGGACACGGGCAGCTCATCCCACCCACGGACGTGCCCGGGGAAGTTTGGAGGAGCTGGGAACGTGGCAGAAGCGCTGAGGAATGTAACGGCCCGGGATCGAGATGGAGGTGCTGGTTTGGGGGTCTTGGGAGCGTAACTAGAAGAGGAAAAGTGTGTTAAGAGGCCAGGACTGAAAGCTTTGTGCTGAGAGAGTAAGGAAAGGAAAGAGGTGAGAAACAGGCCATGTTATATTGGTTTTAAAATAACTGAGCAAGGTACTTTTCAATAACTGCTTTCATATACTAATAAATATAATTTTACTGGGCGATTATTACGTAATGATTAATCTCTTTTTTTTTTTGGTCTTGTGATTCTTACAGGAAAGCTGTTCTGACAACTAGAAAACTTTTAATATAAAGCCCAGAGTTATTAGTAGACAATTTATATCTGTTTCCAGAGTGCCAATACTGTCTTTTTGCTTAAGTAGCTCTCTCTTCCTAGTCTTTAGCTGCAGATTTGTCTATAAAAAAATTAATTATTAATTTCTTGGCTTTCATTTTATAGGCTAAAAAAGAGTCACGCTTTCAGATTCTTCTTTATATTCTCCATACAATCCTAGTAGCTCTTCTTGCTATTATGTCACAGTGCATGTATGTTTCTTTCCTATGGCTGCCCAGAATAATATGTTGATTTCATGATTAAACCTCTGTAAGGACCTGTACAACAGTGTTAGTGCTTTTTTGTCTTTCCTGGAAATGAACCATTTCACATCGTTTTTCACAACTGCTGTTTTTCACTACATTAGTGACTTATGCTACCTGGGATTAATTTGCATGCATCTGCTGTGTCCCTTTGTTATCTTATTAAAAGAAACTGTTGCTTAAAGAAAAGCATATGACCCACTGTGCATAAACCTGGATTTTACCCTATTTCTAAATTTTTTTTTCCCCCAGTCTAAAAAAATTCACCCTATGTGATACTCTAATCATCTTCTTATAAATAGTTGCTTCTGATAAAGCATTAACAGTTAATTTCATTATTGCTTATTTAAAGCTTAAATACCTTAAGACTAAATTTTAAGAAAATTCATTAATATGCTTGCTCTAATCCTGCACCTTCTTTCCTGTCTACAGGTTTCTGCTTCTCTTAAAACTATCCCAAATTCACCTTGGGGTTCTCATCCTGTCAAGTTCACTTAAAATAGTCCAGAAGAATATCTAATTGACTTCCTCTGCCTGAATAAGTAACACCAGTAGACTGGTGTTTACCAGTTTTTACCAGACAATGTATTTTGTGAAAATGACATGACCTTCTGTGTCACTGACTTTTTATTTACTGTCCAAAAGCTTCAAGGTTTCTTGGAAGCCTCAGTGCTGTTACATGGCTCTCATCACGTATTGACACTGCAAAACTTGAGATACCTCTTCAACTTTCTCTTTCCTTGCTCTCTCAAGCTTTCATTTATATCATGCCAGGCCAGGACTGTTTGAAAACCACAGCAGAAAGCTACACCAATAAAATTTCTTGCCAATTTCCTGTCTCAATGCCAAGTAGGATTTTCATTTTATGGGTAGCACTATTGTTCTTTGGAAGCTACTTTTTCATTCTGAATTTTCATACGTAAATTTCAATAAAGTTATTTGAAAGAAACCTTTCTACAAAATTATCTTATGCATTCAAATTTAAAATACCAAACAATGTCAAGATTTACAAGGAAACTTCCTCAGATGACACAAATTTAGAGCAGAGGGTCCACAGTCTTTAATGGACCTCTAGATTAGCAGTAGATACTATTACTTGCACCTCCTGCCTCCAACAAATCATTTTGATGCGACCTGCATACTGCTAATGGTATAGCTATCAGTCTGGGATTGATTATGCTTATTTTTAGGCTTTCAGAAGTATGAAATGAAAGAGAGAAATCCACTTTGATTGCAAAAAAAAAAAAAAAAAAAAAAGGAATAGGAAAGGAAAATGATACACTCCTAACTAAATATAGACTTGGGATAGATGATAATTATTCATTGAAGTCCCAACTGAAATTACCAGCTATGGTGCCTGATTATACTGATCTTCCTGTCAAAAGCCTTTCCTAATAATTTTAGCTTGCATTAACTTAAACACAACAGGAATACCTCACGCAGACACACTTAGCTCTAGAAAAGTGCAGTCAAATGTAAGAATTACATAGATTAAGTGTTAATTGGTTTTAATCACAAGTATCACATAGATTTGAAGTTCTGCATGTAGTGTATTTAAGTTTTTTGTTCTACTAATATTTGATTAGATTAAAGAATGGAGGCTCAAGCATAGCAAAAGTCAGGGCAAGCTCATTACCTAGACAGGAATTTTTCAACTTACGAGTACATTTTCAACAAATATATATATATATATAGTCTTGGCTATAAGACTCTTAGTGTGAAGATTATACAGGAAAAAATCCTTTGCCAATAAAACTAAATTTGTACTAGAAGACTGAATCCTTTACTAACAAAAGTAAGTTTGTACTAAAATCAAAGAATCATAAAAAGGTTCAGGTTGGAAGGAACCTTAACGATCACCGAGTTCCAATCCCCTGCCCTGGGCAGGGACACCTCCCACCAGAGCAGGTTGCTCCAAGCCCCATCCAGCCTGGCCTTGAGCCCCTCCAGGGATGGGGCAGCCACAGCTTCTCTGGGCAACCTGTTCCAGTGTCTCACCACCCTCATTAGGAAAGAGCTTCTTCCTAACCTAACCTTATCTAACCTAAATCTCCTGCCTTTTGGTTTAAAATATCACGTTCTTCTTTCAGACACATTATGAAAAAATTATTGGGATAATTCTAGTTCTGCCCTAGAGCAACTGGAGCAAGAAGTATTTTTAGCAGTCTGATCATTATTCCGGCATCTTAACCAATTGACCCGTTCACCTGGTCTGCGATACCTGGTATGATGATCTCAGGGACATCCAGAATGTTGCCAAATGAAGCAGTTTTACGATGGCCTCGTTTAGGCTTGGAATAGGCTGAAAAAATACACATATACAATACACATGCAAAACACTAAAATGGCAATAGCAAAATTATTAAATTCCTAATATTGCTTTTTTCATAAACTTGGTTAAACTATAGTTCATGCAAAAATGTGTCATGCAGAATAAACTGCATTGCCTTCCACTCATGCTTACACATAGTAAAGCAACTGTTAAAAAGCAAAAAATGCAGAACTAGCCGTCATTACAACACCGTGTAATTAGTCATCGTTAGCAACACAAAAGTCAAACACAGAAAGCAGCACGGCAACAAAGAAAGGGAAAACCAAATGTAATTATCCAAAGAGAGAACAAATGAAATTATTTCAGATCACCTGTATATTCAGAATAAATTCTTGGTTGCCTGAACTGACATAATATTTTCTCTTTAGTGTTGGCTACAAACTATTTTATAAATGAGGTTAATAGTTGGGTACTTCTGTTTCTTTAAATCACATCCTTTCAAAGGAAGTTTTATCAGCCTCTGAAAAAAAATGCTTACTCTTATTGCATTTGACAATTATTCCTACCTTCCATTCTGTTGTCTTATTAGTGAAGTTTTTTTTTGTTTTGCAAACTGGATACCACTACCAACCTTTTCATTTTTGAATGGTGTTCAAGAAATATTATATACTTAAGAATAAATCTAATCATACATGGTTTTTTTACTCTACTACTTGTGTATTCTACTAATTGTTTAAGATAAAAAGTTCCCATTTAGAGAAGAGTCTGAATATATCTCCTAAAGGTAAAACACTGCAGCTTATCCAGCTCAAACTTACTAAGAAACAGTGATGTGCATTATGTGATTGACTCTTACACTTAATCTAGTGATAGATAAAACAAGACTAAATAATTCTTGACCTGAACTTACTTTTAACAACAGCCCAATTCTCACCCAGCCACACAATTTTTATCAGGTTCACAGCGTATTACTTCTGTCACACAGTTTACATGATTAAAAAACAAAGCAAAACCAATACAGTGCTATTTTCAGCTCTTTTTGGAAAAGTTAGTCAGATGGGTTTGACCTCATTTCTAGTTGTCCACACTGTCTGATTTATTAAAAAAGTCCCAAAAGAACTAGTATATATACTTTTTTTTTCCCTAAGAAAAAGAAACCCTAAAGCCATACAACAACAAAAATCTTAGAATATTCTGAAATAATAATTATTATTTAGAGCAATGTACTTTAGGAAGACAAACCAGAAAAAATAAAAACTCACAAAAAGGAGAGCCAGGTAATCTCCACTCATGTCAAAAACTTACATTGACTTTAGGGTGTCAGTGACCAAAGTGAGTCCTGACATATTTTAAAATAAAACCAGCATGTTATTACTATCAGGTGAGTATACAGCTGCCTTCTGTGTTAGGAAACCTTTAGAGATATTCAGGGTGAGATGTGCTACACAATCATCCAGTCAAAGACTGACAATACAAAAGACAAATCTGGGAATAAGGCTTTAAAATAAGAACATAAAAGTAAAAAGTGTTTATGGGAAGATAAATATTATTACATGAGTAACTTCAGTATTTAGTAAAACAAGATCCTGGAATAATCATAATACAATGAAGAACAAAAATGACATAGTCATGGTGCACAAGAAAGCCAGAATATGATGCACATTTCCTTATTAATTACAGCTACTCGATTACCCTAACTTTCAGATTGGTAGAAAAATACTAGAACAGCTAAATAACCCTGGACTAACCAAGTAATTTTGTCTGATTATTTAAATCTGTAGTTATATACCATAACAAATCCTGAAGTTTGCCTAAATTAACAAACAATATCTTTGATGAAGAAAAGAGACAAGAAAGTGTTTGCCAAGTGTACACATTTTTATTAATTTGCTCTTCTGGGAAGAATAAAGATTGCTTTCACGATAAAATTATGTATTTATACTTACACAAATTCCAATTCACTCAAGGATGCAGTGTTTAGATGCAACAGTTTATAGCTACCTGAATCAGATCTGGCAAAACACCTGTAGCTTTTTATTATTATTTTCTTTAAACAAAAGTTATCAATCTGTTAATCTGATGACTAAAATATAACTATGTTTTTCTCTCAAATCTGTCAAAGCGAATTTTAAAACATGCTGAACTTTAAACCCATCTCTTAATTTCAAGATATTATAGAAATAACCTCGAAGGCAATGTTATTTTGGAAATAATGCTAGCATTATTTCAGATGGAATAACATTATTTCAGATTTCAGAGTTGTGCATTTGGAATAGGGCTGATATGATTTTTTACAATGATTTTTAAAAAAAGGTAAAAGTCTAATTCAACATAAGCAATCTCTTCTGTAACCTTAAAAGCACCCAATTAAAATACTCCATCTTATTGAGTGTACAATCATGAAGGAAGCCATTCCCCCCCTCCCCTCCCCCCAAAATAATAAAGGACAATACAGACTATATGAAAATACTTTATCTTTTCACATGTCTAATGGTATTAACCTTTTGTAAGACTATACATGTTTTACACCTTCCTTCCTTCCAATTCCTTAGTCTATACCCCAAACATCCTTTAATTTTACCTGTGATGGAAGCTATTCTTGCTTCTATTTCAGACATGTCAGCACTCATCCTTTTGGCTTCTCCTGAAACAAGGGCTGACTGTGGTCGTGCGCGAACATCTGACAAGCTCTCCACGCTGCTCCCACGAGATGGGGGTAAACTCAAACGGCCAGGATCACCCTGTTTCAAAAGTCACATTTTTAAAAGAAAAGAATTCGGCAGAAGCCCCTCCATATTATGCACCATATGCAGGTTAAAATTTATTTCTATAATGTGCAGTTTAAAAGTGACGAGATTTAAAATTTGTAATTCAATAAATGGTAATAATTTAGCTATTATTCTCATATCTGCAACTTCCAAAAGAATCTAACTCTACGCAGATAAAAATTGAGTAGAATTAGGCAAATATTGTGATAAGAGAATCTTTTGTGTTTCTTCATCCTACCTGAAATAAAATGTAGTGTTTTCAAAATTCAAGTAAATGTTAATCTTTATATGTCATACTAGTATTTTGGTTCTAAATTAAGGCAGCAGTTTTCAAATGTAAGGGTTTTTTTAACCTAATTAATCCCTTTAGATAAAATGAACTATTGTTTTATTTCATTGGAGTTCTTACACTTCTTTTTGGAATCAGTCAATATTTTTCCATCCCCTTTCAAGTTCTTTTCCTATAACTAACTGGCTTCAACTTTACTATTTTTCAAAGAAGTTTCATAGTATGTATAACACTTTTGTCCACCTCTGTCCATTTCACTATTAGGGTTCAAAATTGCACATGTTGCCTTACCGGCTGCTTGGCTGTGTTTTTCATTTGCTGTGCCAATTTTGACTCTAAACGTTTAATAGTGTCATTGGTAGAAGCTCCTTGGAAGTCACTTGGTTCCATGTTAGCATCACTCTTGTTACTCGTGTTTGTAGAAGTGATGTCCATGAATGAACCTAGAGATCAATAACAAGGACAAATATTTGAGAATTTCCATTAAAAATCCTAAAGCACACCTCTTCACTTGAGCATTCTGAGAAGCCTAACTTTGCTTTAAAGCAACACTTTAAAAAACTTTTAATAAAAGACAAGTTGCAAGATTGCAACAGATCTGTTAATGTAAAAAGTAAAAGGACTGAAAAAGAGAGATTACATGATTTAGGACTATATTGTCAGTCTTTATCTTGCTGTGAAATTATTAGGTAGACATTATATTAATAATGCAACCAACAATCCCATTCACAATTAACGACGTCGATCGTTAACCATAAAGTAGCACAAATCCCTGAAAAATAACATACAATATGCATTCACAGTTTAAAGTGATACATCATATCTTAAAATCATGTGCTGAGGGGTGGAGAACAGCTAGTAAAGCCAGTACAGTGCTACAGCTGAAAAGATTTTGTATATATGGGTCACTAAATTGCAAAGTAACCAAGGAAACTTTATCCAAAATAGCAGCAATTTGTTTGGAGACAGAAAACAAACTAACCAAGTGGTGGAAGGTGAAGACATCCAAGATTAAAAACAACTCAAGTGGGAAAACTGTACTCTAAAACTGAGAAGACCAAATGATCTTTATATTCTGTTATTAAAAGGATTTCTCTGAGGGCAAGACTACCTGAAAGCCCAGCCCACATCTTGTTCCGGTCACCTTTCTAGTGATTTCCTTGCACTTGGTTTAAATTACCATATTTGCAGTAGTTCTATGTTAAGAAGCAGTAAGTTTAAATTGTGGAGATCATAACTGAAACCGGGTACAGCTTTCAGGAATAGTAAAAAATTTAAAAATGCCAACTCCTAAACATTACAAATGAGTCAAAGTATCGGTTGCTTCATGGGGAAAAAAGAGGCCTTAAAGCTGGACATTCAGAGACAGCTTTCATTATATGCTTTTTGTTCCATAAAGGTACACACTTCAGCAAAAGCACTTGGCTGAGAACACTAAATATGATGTGGTATGAGGACTTAACAAAAAATTCCTGCCATTGCTTAAGATTTTGGAAAGGTTACCTTTCCCAATTTGAGTTCAAAATCAATATGAGAATGTGCTTTATAATCCATCTGCATCGTTTCACGTTGCTGTTCTTTTATATTTTATATATTTATACATTTATACAAGTGTACCTGTACTAGTGGCAGAGTTGCTTTGGCCTTCATCTGAATACTGGCAAGGATACTGCAGAGGTTCATCAGCTCCTGGAAAGTACTGTGAAAAGATAGCAATGATTTGATAAAACAAGTAATTAACAATTTTTAAAAATTATTTAAATAGTAACTCATAAAATAATTCAGATTTATAATTTTCTAAAAATATAGTTATATATAGCATTTATAATAATTTATTTAGAAGATAAAGAAATGCAATTATTTTTAGCAATAGGTTAAAATACACCTATGACTATTTTTACTAATTTCCCCAAATCTGTTATGTGTTAGTGTACCTCTGCTGTAAGGAGAGGAATTATTTACCTCCTCTACTGTAATAATTTGATAAATTTTATTAAAAAGAGATGGAAGGAGAGAGAAAACATGCAAGCCCAGCTTTAGAGTGTGATAAAAGGAAAACCTTTTATAAATCAATTTCCTAACTTAATAGCCTAAAAAATGGTTAAGGTACTAAAATAAAGTTTCATACCCGCATCAAGTGTGTCATTATTTTAACAATTTCCTCCATGGATGGTCGTTGTGAGGGATCCTTGGACCAACAACGGGTCATTAAACTCTCAATTGGTTTAGGTAAGTTTTTGATCAGTGGTGGCCGAGTACCTATAATTGAAGTTAGAAAAAACAAACCTTAATTTGTTAAACAGACTATAAAACGACTGACAGCGACGAACTCTCTCTGGTATTTTGCTAAGTAAATACAGGAAAATGTATAGTTAATTGTAGTTTGAAAGAACTGGTCTGCACCTAATTTTCTCTCCTACAAACAAAAAACTGACAGAAAAAGTTCCTTTGCACTACATACAAGTTATGACGACACATAAACAAATAGAAAGAAAATTAAACTTTTCCTTTGGTAATGGTTTGAATAAATTTACTGACTGACCAAATCCAACACATTACAATGGCTAATGAATACGTTACCACTTCCTGAAGAATAAAGCTCTAGACCAAACTAGTAACAGCCTTTAGTTCCTAATGCTGTACTCACAGGGGAAAAAAACCAAAACAAAACAAAAGAAAAAAAAAGCGAGGAAAAAAGTCATTTTGAGCGCTGATTATGCTCTTAACTTTCTGAAAAATTATTAAGCACTGGAAGCACTAATTTCAGGTGTCTTTTCTCATGGCCTATACATGCTTTTAATCATGTGTTTTATTTCAACTCCTGTATAACCATTCAGCTGTATTTTGGATCAAGTTTATACCTTTTCAACTATTTCAACAAGGACAATTAATGGACATTTGTTTGTATTTAATACATGAGATGTAGAGATATCTTGCACAGAAAGTAAGAAGTAAGAGTGCCATGGTGGTTTCAAGTGAGATGAAGTGCACTAACACTCCTTCCTAAGAAGGAAAAGAAAAAGAGGAAAAAAGAAAGAAAAGAGAGACCTTTTTAAAGCAAAAGTAAGGATAAAGAGGGAATTTCTCTTTCCCTAAAGAATACTCCCACACGTTACCAAGGCTTTCTGATTTATGACTATTACATTTACGCTTATTTTACTTTGCTTTTATGCAAGGCACTCATTGCTTCTAATCTCGATGACTTGCGTCTTTAAAAAAACATAACATGGAGAATTTCCTTCTTCCTTCAAAAATGCCATTTGCAAACATCCACCTGTGTGCATTATTATGACTATAATGCTCATCCATCCTATCACTGTCTACCCCTTTCTCTTCTTCATTGAAGAGGATGCCTGTGCTCACCTGAAGCTTCTATCATTTAGCAATGACACTCAGGCCGAGTACCTGCCTTCATTGCTTGTTTGTTAATTAGGTTTTCCAAACAAGTTCATGCTTTCTTTGATGATGTCTTTCACAAATGGCAGAAACTCTTTGCAGACATTCACTGAACTACTTTACTATCATTACTTTACTCTTCTTAAAGCTCTGCTTTGCCATGGTACCTAAAAAACACACTCTTAAAAAAGTTACACCTCTGGCATGAAGATACTACAGTCTATTATTCTGACCAATGTTGTACCACTGCTTTCTTTTGTCCATTTGAATCCAGCTATTGTCTCCTGTTTATATTCTAAGCTCCTGAGAATCTGTTCTGCATAGTACCTAGCACAGCAGAATCCTGCTCCATGACCGCAGGTACCTAGACATAAAGGTAAAACAATTCAAATAGCAGAACAAAAAAAAAAACCCAAAACCAAACAGATGAAAACCAAAATAACATTTTAAAAGCTTAATGCTCATGCAGGAGTTTGACAGTTTCTAGCAATTCTAAAGACAGATCAAGTTACTTAAACTCACGCATTTACTGTAGTTGACCAATTAAATGCGTATTTAATAAAGTATAAAATGGAAAAGCTAGTGATTTAAAGCTGCAGAGTTAAGAATGCTTAGCAAAGGTAAAGGTCAAATACACAACTTCCAACATAATAAAGTAAATTCCACTCACCATTGTGAACTGCCCACATTATGCGGAAAGCCGGACCACCGATCTCATCAAAAGGTTTCCTCCGGGTGATTACCTCCCAGAGAATAATACCCCAACTGAAAACGTCACATTTTTCACTGTAATTGCTACCTGGAAGAAAACCATCAATGTAATTTATCTCTTTTCTATGTAACACATTAAAAATAAGTACAGTTTGAGCTAATAAATAGCTCTATATGCTTCCTTTCACTTCACATTTGTTTTGCTGAGGAGAAAAAACAGTTTTCTAAAGCTGGCTGATTCACACTAACTTAAGTCTGAAATCATTTGACAGTAGGATCATTAAGGATGCCCCTCTCTGGAAATCAATCCTTTTCACTTGGAGTCATCCTAAAATGATAAAATGCGTCAGTTTCCTTATATTATATAAAACTCTATTTATTAAGTTTCAAAGATCTTTTGCATTCAGGATTTAACTGACTATGCTTGCTTCCTCTAAATATTCTTCAACTCATTTCTTCCATGTTAGTCACAATATGCCAACTGACAACATCCGTCATATCCATCTCTCTTTATTAATTACAGGTCTTTAGCAGAACTAGCAAGTTACAGTATGAACAAATCAGCAGACTCCTCAATTCCTTGCATTAATTTCCTCCCTGTTTATTATTCTTATTCTTTTTGCCATGTCATTACTTAAAGTTCTTGGACCATAAATTCAATATTTCTAAGATGCCTTTTAAAGGTGGAGAAGATACGTAGGTGATACAGAATAATGAATGAAAATGTTCAGAGACTGCAAAGAAAGAATGTCTGCTCAGGAACCACAACTATGCAAGTACTAAAAAGAAGTGTGAATGGCTAACGACATGGCAAGAAACGTGTGAATAGAAGTCAGAGAGATTTGCTCATCTGCCTTCAAACAAGGATCAACATTGTCATCGAGTGGCCAAGAGATTTTTGTGTTAATACATCATCAGGAAGCAAAATTGAGACACATTATTTCATAAAAAGGGGAATTAAAGAAGCCTAGTTTCATATAGTTTCAATAGGTTCCACTCTACCTACAAGCTGTCCACCTCTGCCCCCACGCCTCTGACAAACCATGTGAGAACAACAGCGTGTTCTCAGGCCAGTTCAGACCAGTCTGTTTGCATGGCAAGTGGGAGAGACAGGCAGCAGCGAAGGCACTAATTTGGACTTCTCCCAACTACTGATTTTACAAAATTCTTTAAGAACTTGGCATCTCCAAAACCTGAAGTGGTGGAATCATCATCCCTAGGGGTATTTAAAAGATGTGGCTCTTAGGGACATAGTTTAATGGTGGACTTGGTAGTGCTGGGTTAATGGTTGGACTTGATCTTAAAGGTTTTTCCAACCAAAATGATTTTACGATTCTTTACACTTGACTTGTATCAAAGTAGCTGAATGTGTAGCTGAATGAATTAAAAAATTACTGAAGGGGAATAGCAAAATCAGCTTTACCAGTCAGCTTTTTTTAAAAGGTGCTGGGAAAAAAAAAAAAAAAAAAAAAAAGGTATCTGTTAACAAAGGCAGATGTTTGTAAAGGGAAGCAAAACAGTCCCTCTTAGCACTTCTTAGTGTCCCCACTTAGAACAGGGAAACAAGGGAAACACAGACTAGGACAGGGAAGTAGTGCTATTCTTCTTTTTGAGCAAGGAAATTCTGTTTTGTGGCTAGAGAAGCCTTGGACTAATCCTAAAAACAGAATCCAAAAGAAGTGAGAGAGAATTCTGTATCATTTCGTTGTGTAACAGACCAAGGCAGGATAACAGATGGACACAGTCATTCCTCGATCCCTCTGATTATCCCAAAGCAATTTTAAAATAGTTTCTTCTGAAGGAAGTTCTGAGATTAGAGCACTTTGTCTCTTTCACTTTATCCTGATCTAACTAATACTGTCTTCAATTAGATTGTTTCATCTGTGCAAGGGTTTAGAAACCTTAATATTTAATATGGGGTAAAAATCTTAATTTAGAACAATTACTTCAATAAGCACTCTGCCATTTGCAACACATACTTCTTGCGCCTTTATTCTCCTAATCTAAGAATGTTAGTACTAGAACAGTACTAAAATAACATTAGCATTTATTTTAGTAGTTTAATGACCGTTTCAAGAGTAACTTGATAGGCTGCACCATAGGAGCTGCAAGATTCCTTTCTTTCCTTGATACCTGTACAAAGACTTGTGTCACTATAAGTAAAATCTTTCAGATAAAAGTACATAAACCCAACGTAAACTGAAAGTTTTTTGCTGCTGTCTAACAATGCATTTGCAATATAAAATTTCTTTGGTCCGCCTTGCTGAATTCATTAGGATACACTCTGTAAATCCCTACTATAATATACTTATTTCAAAATCTAGTTTTGATTAAGATTTTTTCACTCAAAAAAAAATCTAGCTTTGACACAGATTGTCCTAGTGATTAATTCTAAAAGAAAAAATAATCTCTTATTCATACAATTTAAATTTTAAGCAAATGTTAAGAAAAGTAGCATTCCTAGCTACAGTTGGAGAAATAGAGTAGGTGCCTCAATATAAAATGACAGAATAGAAAATTTTTAGGCAGTAGAATGAAACAGATCACCCTTGGGTGTGTCCTCTGAGCAACATGTGTGAGAAAAGCTCCAAAGACAGTGTTTGGGAAGAAATACCTCCTAAAAATGTATATGGATACACATAATTTGCTGCTTCTCTCTGGAATAATGACAGTAAAAGGAAAGAGGCCACTCGGATCCAGAATCTGGGAAAACACTGCTGCCAAATATATGAAAATCAGGATGCTTGCTTCCTAAAGCAGGAAAATGACTTCCCCAGACCACCCTGCTAATTGCAATGATAAATTAGGGTACTGACTGGCTAAAAAGTGTTTAATTTGCAATGTAATATTGACTGAATTATTTCTGATAATCATGCAGCAATATTACCTATCTAATCTTCAAGTGTAATCAGTCTTCCCCAGCTACACTCCAAGAAATAGCTTGTTTTCCTACTTAACTAAATTAACTGTTAATGACAAATTCCTCAGTAGGTAGGAAATAGGAAGTAGATCAAATCTCTAGATTACACAAAAAGCAGAAGAAGATGGAGTTACAAGAAAGTGGGGGGTTGAAAATGAAGGCAATTATGTTCAATTTAGAGACACAGAGAAATTCTAAAGATAAAAGCTGATCGGAACAGGGAGTGAAAGTAATGATGGTGTATTTAAATATCAGAATAGTTTGAAACGACTTAAGCAGCATAAACCCTCTGTCCATGTTTTACTTGCTTATAAAATAAAAAGCAGCAGCTGTCTAATGATACTTCTTAGGAATGACACAAATAAAGATTCCACATCTTCATGTCCTTAACTAATTCTAAAATGACAGAGTTAATTCAGTGCGGCTCTTTGAAACTCCGCACAATTATTTGACAATTTGGAATCAGAGATTTTTAAAGAAATGTTTAACTTTTGCCAAGACTTTTTCAGCTGACCTCAAACTTTAGTACCCTTACTGAAATAAAGTAAGATTATATTATGCTCTTTTTCCTGTATCAAATTCATTCATGGTTGCATCCACACAAAGAACACATAATATTGACACTGTAAATTATTGTTACCTTCAAAAACTTCAGGTGCCATCCAAGCAGCACTTCCCTTATTGTTGGTCATGTGTGTTTGAATATCACAAGCTGTACCAAAATCACAG
Source organism: Scolopax mira (assembly GCA_004320125.1). Lineage (NCBI taxonomy): Eukaryota > Metazoa > Chordata > Aves > Charadriiformes > Scolopacidae > Scolopax > Scolopax mira. The sequence continues at coordinate 121,767 of BJBW01008286.1, forward strand.
ATTTTTAGAACTGTCCCCCCAGCCACCAAGAGCAAACTGTCAAAGAAAAAAAAATTAAAACTGTAGCATGAAATAGCCTGGTAATAATCCGCTGATATTCTTAATCCACACAGTAATCATTCTAATAGAGTTGAGTATCTAAGGCTTTGCTTCTCATATTTGAGAATATATAGCTTTATAATTTGAGAAATAAGTAAGGTCACTTGTGCCTATTCTGAACATATTTATTATTTGAAAATATTTCATATATGTTGTAATTCATTAATATTTCTACATGCTAGATTTTACATAAATTTACTTACCCATCATAAACCACTAAACGTATATTGGCAAAATTAGCCTTTCAGATGCCAGAGGCTGAAAAACAAGCACTGTAATAATTTTACCAGAAAATGAACTATCAAGACTCCCATTAATGTCAGTCAAAGTAGCTATTTATTTAAATGAAAGCACCTGAAGTTATATGTTAACAGCTCTCTAAATCAAAACTGGTGATACAAGAAAGAATTGAAGGTTTAAAGTGTGGCTTCACATAAAAATTTTATCTGGTAATAGCTGCAGGCAACCACCAAAAGGAGGTGATGCTGCTGATCCCCAAATTTCCGCTTCCACCTAGCCCATGGAGCCAGATTCAAGGCTGCAAAATGAGTCAGATCAACAAACTGACCGGGCAGAAAACTATTCATTTTTGTTTCAGTGGAAAGTGATGGGAGACTCTGGCAGGGGTAGTGGAATAGGCAGGAGGAGGGGATAGAGGAGGTGGCCAAACTATATCAGATTAACGATGTTAAAACCAAGTACTCCCCACCTAACATTCTCTCATTGAATACAATTAATATTACAACCCGTTGTAATATTGAGACATTTAAAATGCTTCTGATTAGAAGCCCTATCTCTATTAAACCCCTATTCCATGATGCAGGGCCAGGAGCAAGATGTTCTTCCAGTTTACCAGAAGGTAGCTGAGTACAGGTGATTTCCTGTAATTACCATGCACCATCATTCTGCGACTGAAGTTTCAAATCAATTAAAGGTATTCCTTTCAAACTCAATGCCATTATTATAAATGATCTTAAATTCCAGTTGTAAGGAAATAGATGAGCTGTAAACCTACTTTGGTGGTTTGAGGTCTCTGTGGATGAGAGCCTTTGGTTTCATGCTGTGGAGATACGCCACTCCTTGGGAACACTGTAAACACCAGCTCATGGCATGTGCAGCAGTATAAGGAGGCAGAGGTTCAGCACCGTGCAACACTGCAAAACAAAGGCACAAACTAAAAAGAACTTTATTGCATATTACAACAGATACAACGGAGTTAACAACATACCAGTCAGAAAGCTCTACAAAATCCCAGTAATTAGCAAGGCCTCATCACTGCAGCTGAAAATATCCTTCAGCAGACTGTTAAAATAATGGAAATGTCAAAATATTTTCCATTTTAGTATGTTTTTTGTAATTTTTGATGTTAAAATTCAGTATGAAGGTTGTTGCTTGTTCTCAGCTACCCCTGGTAAAGTCTATGTTAAGGAATTTATATATTAAGGAAGAATCTTTTCTGATATTCCACTGGATAACCTTAAATGACTTGTATAAAATATAACAAGCCAATATGAAGAAACAAACCAGTGGACTGAAAAAGTGGTTTTTAAAAGCCCACTCCTTTATCATTAAAATTATTTGAAGAATTTCAAAGAACCACAGAATGGTTGAGGTTGGAAGGGACCTCTGAAGGTCCAACAAGCAGGGTCAAGCAGAACACCTACAGCCAGTTGTTGGACTGTGTCCAGATGGCTTCTAAGTAACTCCAAAGATAGAGACATATGTTTGAAACAAACTTGTATGTTAGACCATGTTTGCCCTAACAATAGCACTTCAGCTCCAGGAAGACACTATGTTGAAATGATACTCACCATTGTACAGAGAACCTCCTTCAGCATACTCCATAACAAGACACACCTTTGGGGAGGAGGGGACAAAAAATAGGGGTGTTTTAAATATAGGGGCAGAAAACAGCTTTTTTAAACTTAAAAGAAAGTTCTTTGAGAGGGACTGCAAAGTCTCCATACCTAAGATAATGGAAAATCTATCTATGAGGTAAAGAGTCAGTTTGAATGATATGTGTTTATGTCTAAGAAACAGAAATCAGTTTTATACTTAGTTCCCACTGTAAGTTAGGAGAGAATGACCTCCTTCTCCCCTTCTTCAAAAGCAAATGCTGTCTTCAAACTTCAAGTAATTTGCCTTTATTTTTTTTTAGTGGCTTACAAAAAACCATGCCAAAAGAATTTCACTAATACTAAGGAAAAAGGGATGCATTATTATTTTAACCAATTAAATAACCCAAACTAAATTAGCTGAGTATACATCTGTCCTGTCACAAGCCTTGGTGTTCTGCTTGAAGAATTTGTGGCACTGTTTGCAGCTGTGGCAGAAAGAAAGAAAATCCTGAAAACTGCATAGATGAAAATAGGAAATGGTTTACAAGCTGTGAATCATGTGTTACCAATGTATTTCCTTTCTTATATTGCTGATTTGCAATTAATAGGACTGTAGATATGAACGACACTACATATGTAATACACCAGATGCTCTTCTGAGAGACCGAATTATAATTGGTGTTTAGAAACAGCATTTGGGGTTTTCATGCAAGAATGTATTTCTCATAGCAGGGGAAAGAAAAACAAAAACCTGAAAATATCAACCAACCTACATATTTGTTTATTTATGTTTATTATGGCTAATATATATAAAATATATACAAAATACACATTTTTGAATGTTAAATACACATTTTGTGCACTGATGCTCGCAACACCTTTTGCTATACTGACAAAGCTGTAACTTACTGGGTTTAGACATGCTCCATACAACTTGACAATATTGGGATGGTTTACTCGTGACAGTTGTCGAAGCTGCAATACAAAGCACACTTCATTTCAAACAATGGGAAAAAAGGGAAATGCTTTATTTTCACATCTATAGTTCATACACCACAACAGAACTTACAGTTTTATATATCTGCATAAACTTAGATGGTGATTTTAGGAATTACAGGACCAATATCCCTGTTTGCATTTTAATTTATGTAATTAGGTTTGTGGCCAACTGGAGCTATACTCAGAAGAAATTTTAAAGAAATTAAATTTAAAGAAAGTACTTTTTTCATAGTTTAGTAAAATTACTCAAGTTGTAAATACTGTGCAACTATGATCTCTATAGGTTCAGTGTTCTTTCTGGAGCCTCCAACTTCAGAATCCTAATTTCCTGACTTCATAAACAATCTGAATCATGTTGTATTTATTCACAATATAGAAAATTACTGTTCTTAAAAAAGAACCCAAACCCTACAACACCGTAAAATAAGCCAGTCAGTTTAAAATGAACTTGACATAATTCCAAGAACCACTGCTTGTACTGACTGATGATCAGACTTTTTTTGCACTGAATTTTTCTTTACCAGTAGGTAGTAGACAGCAAGGAGAAAGGAGTTTTTTTCCTCTTTACACAGACTTCTGGGGCAGCTTAAGCTGTTCATCGTCTAGGGAGCTAATGGCATTTTTTTCTGTACATTTCAGAAGTTCTAAAAAACCTGAACAGAGTATCACAACTGATGGACTGTTGTAGGGCTTCCTGAATCCCAGTAATTACTGAAGTATTTCTGGGCTCAGCTTCTCAGATCTCTTCTGAACACAAAAATCAGATCTACTCAGTATTAAATTAGGCTCAGATTAGTAACACCGAAACTTTCCTTGGTAATGAACAACATATAAATATTTACACAGAGAAACCTATTAAAAATGCGCTTCCATTAACCCTTCAGCGTGTTACATTTTTAATTCCAAAATAAGAAGGTTTATTTTTCACATATTTTGTGTATCTTGAACATCTCAGATTCTTATCAACTGAACACTAAGCAGCACATCACAATGTCTCTCATTTAAATTACATGGCTAACTTTTGATTCTAGAAAACATTATGTATTGTGTTTATAAGTTTAACCAGTAAATCTGAACTACTCAAGATGTTTCTGAAGATGTAGAGATGGAACAGTGATTGCTCTTAAATTAATTACATGTATTACATAAAATCATATGTAAGAGAAAATAAGGAAATTATTAGAACTGATGAAGAAACAGTTTCAAGTATGGACCCGCTTGTATTAAGAAACTATGCTGTACCCCCTGGAAGCATTAATCATCTCCAGGATTTTGGTGGGTATTTCAGCTTTACCCTGACTCCACACTGGGACAGGATCCAGGAACTGGTGTTTCCCTGACCTGCGTGACCACCCCTCTCCCTTTTGCCTTCCAATTATTACGGGATGTGAGCTAAAGAAGCTGCAATGTGCTCCAACAGCTGTCCTCTTCTGTGTGACAAGGGGTCCACGACTGTACTGGGTACCACAGGCTGCATCTACCTTGTAAGACAGACAGAGCTTGTATTGCACTAAATGCACCCATGAATTGAAGAAGACAAGCTCTACCAAATTCCACCTTTTCCAGCAAGCTTACTGTACCTCTACAATGAAGGCTTTTCTTTCAGATTCGCTTTCAATTTGTTTAATGGCTACATCTTTAGCTCGCCATTTTGCCTTGCAGACCACACCAAAGGCTCCTCTTCCGACAACCTACAAGATAATACGAAACACCTTGAGTTAAAACTTGAAATCGTTTCTTTTGCTGCGCAGGACTTCACGAGCAGAAAATGAATTTAACTTAAAGAAACTGAAGACACAGAATTTAGCTTTGGAGCGGCAATTTAATATTATGCTATCAAAGCATAACTGGTGCTTAACTAAGCTTCCTCCAGAGATCATTTACAAAAGAATTGGAAAACACACATACAAAACATTGTATTATTAGCATGCAGTAGCAGTATTTCAAGTAATATCGTATGTATCCTGTGGAACAAAGTGGATGCTTCTAGTGAAATAAACACTTTTTTGGGAGGAGGAGAAGAAGAGAAGTGAAAGTGATGGAGAATGGAGAGAGTGGAATGGAAGCATTTACAAATGTGATTATCAGAGCAGGTTATTATGGCAGAATTTAATTTCTTTATCTTAAGTACTATTTTGGATGAAAAGCCACACTTCCCCAAATTACAAAGCTCTTCACTGGATAGTCAATAGTTATTTGTGACTTTACCCAAGAAAAATGGGAAAAAGACTGGGGGGATAAGAGGGAAGAATATTCAAAATTGAAATATGGAAATGCAACGTAATTAGAAGACTCACAGAATGTTCCAACACACCATTGCATCCCCATTACAGAAAAACAGTACAGTGATTCTTATAGGATCACGAGTTAATTCACTCCTAAATGGGATGTTTTCTTAAAAGAAAAGTGTGATTTGTAGGAGATCAGGGAATAACCACCTGTTCCCAATGCTGAAGCAACGTTGGGAAACCACCTGCTGCCTGAGTGCTCAGCCTTTGAAGAAGTAACATTTAATAATTTTACTTTTTTTTTTTTTTTGAGATGACACCCAATTTAGTAATAATCCAGAACATTAGATTGAGAGTACTGATCCAGGAAGGTACAAGCACTTATCAAGGCTCCATGTCAAAGCCAACTCTCATGTATATAAACCATGCCTGGGTTAGGTTCTCCCTAATAAATAAATAAAATAGTGAAGCTGATTTCCTCTGAGAATGGAGTAGATAAGGCTGCAGCTGCATAGCTCAAGATCTGCTAAACTTTCCCATTGAACATGAGAAAGTCCGCAATCAAGGCCCCAACTTGAACAGGGGAAAACAGAAATTAAAAAAAAAAAATAAAAAAATCAAGATTTTGCATTAAGAAAGATGAGAAAAGGAGAAGTATACTCAATATTTTTGCAAGATTACATACAGATATGAAAGATGACTGCCAAGGAATGGTAATCAATGGCATTTTCCTCTTTTGGTTTCCTTAATAAACAAAAAGAATGATTTTTCTCTTTTACATTACAGCATGCACTTAGCCTTCCAGGATGTTCTGGCTTCTCACTCTTCACAGCAGTGGTTCGCAGACTGAGTCCACCACAAGATATCCACAGTAGATCCACAGAACATGCCTCATTATGTCCAGTGTAAAAAAGGACCTGTTGATTGTACCCTCCTCCCCCAGCTACAGTATAGGGCCTTGACTCTTCTCTTCTTATAAAATGCACCAACTATTTTCTTGCAGTCCACAACGAGCATTGGAAACACCAAACCATATAAACAATAATCAAGCAGCCTACAAAAATAGTACATATAAACAAACTGGAAACAGTGAGTCACCAGAAGACTTGAAAGTCCCAAATAGTTTCCCTTGGTATTTCCCCTTCTCCTTCAGAAAGAGGAGTTTCGATTAAAATTGCCCAATTTCTTGGGGTTGGCAGGCCCCCTACCTTCTTCTACAGGCACAAGACAGTTGTCCCTTACAACCCACTCCACCCACCTCGCACAGCGTGTGTGCCCAGACCTACAATTTAAGAAAAATCTCATCAGTCTGTATGTGTGCATGTGCCTTAAGTCTGCATGTCACAAAAGTCCTGATTTATTGAGCGTGTGGAACTCAGACAGCAGCCTGCTCACACCTGAGAAGTGCTAACGACAGACAGTTAACGAGAGAAGGATGCCACAGAGCAACTCGTCCAGGACAAAATGCACTGGCAGTGGCAACAGTGCATATACCTCAGTTAAAAGATTGGTCTCAGATACATTGGATAAAATTTAATGAAGCAATTAGACTTTTTTTTTTAATTAGCCTGAATCATCTACAACAGTTTGTGATGGAGCAGGCTTACATTTTTGGCTAGTCCTATCTTTCCTTGCTGGAAAGACTTGCCAATATAATTACATACTGTTCCCCTGAAAATAAATCCATGACTACTTGTAAGTTTAATACTTCGAATTGGTACATGTATTTACAGTTCACATACTAGAGAAACCATTATTTTTCTATTTTGCTGTATATTTAAGTACCATTTCTATTTGATGAAAAACTACAATAAATATGCTGTTTTACATTGTGCCATGAATGTCACAACACTTGGGCTCTAGTTGAAAAGTGCAATAAATTCCAAGAAGCAAGCACTTTATATAAAGTCCTGCTGATGACTGAAAAAAAAAAAAATTTAAATAAAAAAATCAGCGTCAGGAACCAACAGGAAAAGTCTCCCAGGCAATCTAAATCTTAATTACATAATAGAAAGCTGTGAGAGACCATCAGATATATAAATTTAATGGTTGGTGGAAAGAGTTTGATAAATGACCATGCAGTCAAGGTTTCGTAACAATTTATCAGTGCTTGGTGCCTGCTTAGGCAGAGGGTTGAACTTGAGAAGAGGACACGAATGCACCGAGTATTTACCTAGGATACAGGGAAAACAGAGAAGAGCTGATCCTCTGTTACAGCAGCTCAGCCTCTTGGACAGCACACGAGAGGAGCAACCGTCCAAGCAATGACGGATCTGATTCAAACGTGAAGTTTACTGTATGTGGGAGCCCAGTAGATACTTTTTTCCAGATTAAATAAGGACATTACTCATCCTAAAAACAACCTTTATAATCGATAGAACGGAGTTTGCAGTGAGTTCTATTTACGCTTCCTTTCCTTCCTTTAAGTTCTTCACTGAACTTATTCTTTAAAGGGGTAAGTCTTAGAATTTGTCAGAAAGGTTTAAACACTACGTAGTTTCCTTCAACACCGTGGGCTGGAACGAAGTAACTTAATAGCACAGGAGGGAGGCGCTGCCTGAACTTTAGTTTCTTCACGCTCATTCCTTCTTGTCCCCTGCTGTTGGTGCCACACCATATGTTTGGGCAGTAGTGCATATTCTGAATTATATGAAGCACAGGTAATGGAACTATTGACACAACAAATCAATAAACAGCAGTTGTAGCACTGTGTACGTTTGGAAAATGATCTAAAAATAAACGCATTCTTTTGGTAAAAGATTTTGGCTGTCTAAATATCATCTAGGAGAAAAAAGGAAAATGTAGGGCAGATGACACAGTTAGAAATAGAACACCAGGGCTTCTACTTTTTCACGGAATAGAATTAAGTTTGTCAAATATCACTCTGTTAGTACAGTGACACAGGCACATTTTAAACTGGCAGAAACGTTTAAAGAGCTTTAAAGATTGAAAAGTATATACAAATTTATTACTCTCCCTATAAAATTCAAACCAGTAAAAAGTTATGTTTTACTGTGTGACAAAACGACATGGTTAAAGTCAATGCCATTTGCATGTTTCCCAGAGAATGTATTTAGAGTCTTATTTAAAGAATATGAACTATACAAGAGCCCTGGAACAAACATTACCTCTGCCTCTGTGTACAAATAGTATGGAATACTGTTCATAAACAAAGATACATGATACTGACTTGTAAGTATGTGGACTATACTGACTGGTACGTATGGAGACTAGAAATCATGCAGGAAATAGAGACTGCAGATATGTTAAGCCATTAAGGATGTATTTTGTCCTAAGGGATGTGACCCATAATTTTATTCCCTTCACAGTAAAACAATTAAAATGCATCTCCATATTCAGAGTCACCCTATTCCCTTATCAAATGTCCAAACTTTGGAAGAATTAATTTCAACTTTGCCTTAACTGCACAGGTTTTCTGTTAGCTCCAAAATATAAAGATACAAAGTATTCATCCCAATCCATGAAGTTTCCACATTAGCTCGCTCTGCATGCTGGATACCTAGTTCTTTCCTTCTAAAAAAAAACCTTGCTGGATACATAGGACAGCAATAAAATACAATAGCTCCCAGGTTAGCAGGTGTAGTACTCCTTGGAGAACTGTCTTCATAACTTGCATTGTCTACACGACACATTTGTTTACAATTTTGGGAAGCAAGACAAGCAATTACACAAGCCACAACAAAAGACAAGCAACACAAAGGTGACAAAACTTGTGCTTACAAACAGACAGCAGTCTCTGAACTTTAATATCTTTAATATTTACGTCCCTTTGGTTATTGGTATATTTGCAAATGAAAGGTTCACGCAAACTAAACTTTTGGATCTCTCAAGCTTCAGACACAATCCAAGACAGAGGAGGGGACGTGTGTGTGTGGGGAAGTTCTACAATGCTTTGTAAAAGCAGAAAACACATTTTCCAATTTATTTGCTTCTATTCTTTCTGTCCACAAGAGTTCCAGCACTACCAATAAAGCATACTAACGTTTTCAGTTTTTCACATGCCTGCTTACACAACCCATGGAAAGCAGAGATAAAAAAAAAAAAAAAAAGTGCCAAAAAAAGCCATGAAAACTAGTTTACAGCCCTTGCAAAATACATGCCTGCATTTTCTGTCATTCATTTAACCAGTCTCAAAGGCCAGCTTTGGTTCCTCTGTGTGTGCTCTGCTTTATTAATTAAGCAGGTTGAAGCAAACCGGCCCCGTGCCACAAGTGACTGCGGCCAATACCCCGGCAGCACTTTGTGGAAGGAGCTCAGATCTGCCAGTTCTTACAGCTACGTTCTTTGACTGGATGAGTTTATTTGTATTAGTGCTCAACCTAATTCTAAATGTTGCTTTCCCTTTCTGGGATTCATACAGCAATGAAAAAAAAAACCCACACCTCCTGGCTCTCCAAAACCCCATAAGCAATCTCACTAATTTTAAGTAAACTAAGTAACTTAGTTTAGACTTAGCTTCCAAGGTTCAACTTTAAAATTATACAAAACACTGGAAGAAAAAAAAAAAGATTTCTTAATGAAAAAAAACTCAGTTATTAAAAATCATCTCATATTCTTAATAAATACACATAGCTTTGGATTGACACAACCTAACACTGTTGGTACTTACTTAGGGCATCGCCTGTTAGAGCTGCAAAACACTGTACAGCTATTTCTTAGTGACTTGGCTCTCTGAATTTTGCTCTGCTTTAAGAAACCATTCACTTTTCAACTTCTTCAGTATGTGTTTATGGAGAACCACAGTACCATCAGGTATGTTCCTAAAATTATGGGTGTTTCCAGAAATTCTTCCTTTGCTCTAAGCACACAACCGACCCTCTCTGCATTTCGATAGCTCAGTCCTTCTAAGAAACGTGTGCCTCAAGCAAAGATAACAGTTTATCAGGTTATACTTTCATTCCAGCTTTTTACATGCTGACAGCCTGTCACAGCTCTGTCTCAAGAACTGAACTCATTTGAACTACCAGTAATTTAAAAACATTAACAAAACATTTGTCTGATGTTTTAGTAGGAATCAATTTGCACTGCTACAGCGGGCCAGACGGGAGGAGATGGGGAGATTCTAGACCCAAAATGCTGTCTAATGAAGCACTCAGGGTGAAGGACTCCAAGATGAGTTGCTGGGATGGCACAGTCTAACATTACTGTCTTTGAAAAACAAATAATCAGTCTGCAGTCAGTAAAATACTGCTAGAATCCAATGGATGGGATAAATAAGGGACATGTGAAGTCTTTTTTTCTCAGGGAATGGCCTTCCTCTCCACTCCCACACCCCAATTTCTGATAGCAATTACACCATCACTAAGCTGTGACTGTAGCTGCTGCATTAGATATATCGCTTTATTATCATCTCATAAATATGAATCTTGCTTTCACCACTGCAATAGAAGAGCCCATGAGGTTTCTTTCCCACACATTCTTTATGAGAGTGAAATATAGGTTTATTTTACAGGACACAAATTGATTCACTGAATAAATCTGCATGTGTAGAACTAAGTGTAAAGTCTTACATTAACAGTTTAACTGGCTTATTAACCATTTTCTAAAGCTTACTGCACACTAAGTTTCATGCACATGAAATCACTGTTACAGAACTTCCACTATAAATCCATACTCCACCTGACACTTCAGCTATTTCCTTATGGAGATAAATGAAGAGAATCTTCCACTGGTATAAGGGGACAATATTAAAATAGTTATTTGAATTAAATCAGAAATGTATTGAAAGTAAAATCACAGAAATTCTGGCTTATGTTTTCACCATGTACTCGTTTTTTACCTTTGCTTCTGGATGCCCAACGTTGCACCTTTAAGCCTTACTTTCTGAAAAAGGCTGAGAAACCGTAGAAGGATCTGACTTCAAACGGACTCCTAACCACCACCCTTGGCTCTCGAGAGCCCAGCCTTTTGTACTCTCATCAGATATCCAAGAATATTTTTCAGATCTTAAGTCATACCTGTAGTTCTCAACCAAATGCCTTCCAATTTTGCAGATTTTTAGAGCAGGTATTCTACAACCAGACACAATCCCCCAGGCCGTACAACCAATGATGTTTTATGTACAGATTAGTAACATTTCCAAGTTCAGCAGCAATTTACACAAATCTGCTTGACCTTGCAGTGAAACAAGCAAAGAACACAATTGGCTACGGCATCTCATTAACTTTTAAAAAGGTAACTACTATAAAGGGGAGCAAAAACTAGTTGTCATGCTGTATTCCTCATTCTCTCGCCTCTGAACTGCTCTGCAAAACACATGCAGTTCTCAGCACACTTTTCAGCCAGTTAATGAAATTATTCAACTGTTTCAAAAATGTCTAAGGTAGGCGAACACACCGTAAATTTTAGCTCCTCAGTTGCTGGCCCCTTAAGTAGGTTTTCTAAAGATAAATATTTAGAAAGCTTACCTGTTCATCTTAAAAGAAAACATTACCCTAAATCCCCTCAGAATTTATTACTGTTGCGCAAACAGACTGTTGAAAATAAACTTCAGTGTATACTACAGGATATCAGCACAGCGTTAAGCAAGAGTTTTTCAAACAATTTATGCTTTCAGACTGTTCAGAAGTAACTTGCAACTACACAACCTGGCCACATCAGAGAGTGAGTGGGCAGGGTCACTGCATACATGACCAGACATGCACCTTCTGGCTGTGTGACCCAAGGCAGACACACATCCTGTGACAAAGAGGTGTGTGTTTTGGTCATATATGGGGCTGTTACCCAGTTATGGGATGGAGGATGGGCTGGGGGATTTTCAGGAGAGACTGGCAGGGAGCAGGTTGCCAGAACAAATCAAAACCAAAGTCTGTTCATCGCTTAAGACAGGAAAGCTCCTCTGGGAAGTAGTCTAGATTTAAATATGAAACCTTAAAATAGGGCTGTTCAGATTTTTATTAGCGTGATTTCAGTTATATTTTCAAATAAATTCTGTACTTGTATTGATTCAGTTTCTAATGATTTGTCTATCTAATATCCAAAAACTTATGAGAGGACATTCTCACAGTCAAAAATTTCCAGAATAAAGTAGGGAACGTTTCTGTTAAATCCAAGTTTTACATTGATTTTCCCTTCTAGTTTTGAAGATGCTCCCAGTGTGCCACATCAATTTTGACTCCAACTCTTTTCTAACAGTTACCTCTATATTTTACTTCAACCTAAGCATTTCAAATAACGAAAAGGCAGCTTGAAGTGGCAAACATGTTTGACTGGTGGGCAGTAACACTACAATACAGTTAATTATAGTCATGCGCATGGTAGCCAAAACAAAATATGGTATATTCTTGGTATTATCTAGTAGAGTTCAGCCAAATCTAAATGAAAGTGCACTTATAGATCTTACATTTATTAGCAAGGACTCAGGGCCTGCAAGTATTCCAGAACTTCAATATCTATTAATAAACCAGTGGCAGAGTGGGAGTGCTATCTGCTGACAAGACAAGCCTTGATAATACAACAGCAAAGCTATGATTATACAAGCATTCATTTGAGTTTCCAGTGTAGATATGTTGACACTCCATTTTGAAACATCTTGAGTTTGCCACGCATATTAAAATCTGATCATTTTGAGCCCTTACAGCCATTTAAAAATCCTTGAAAAACTTCCCAGCCGAAAGTGAGAGCACAGAAAACCCTCAGTAATTACGTACATTTTTTTGTTATGACTGTAAAGTTGACTATTTGCACCGAAACTGCATCATGAGTAAGAGATCAACACCCACAGTTTAGAAAAGCAAGGTCTAAGTATGGTCTCTAATTCACCTGTTTTCCTGTAAAGTAGCACTTACTTCTTTCTCTGGGCAATGGTGTTTAGACTGTGTTCAGCACTATGGTATCCCCATTGCCTAAAAGAATTTCTGGTAGGACAGGTACACTGAGCATAATTTGAAATGCCACACTAGCTGTCATCAGATTTTCTCATAAAGAGAACACTTTATCAGAGCTCCCTTGTTTATATCACATGAGTTTTGTCATCTCCAACAGAGATAGCACTTTGAGGATAATGCAACAGTCAAACTAAATAA
>BJBW01008288.1:0-19545 GCA_004320125.1 Scolopax mira
CTAGGTCCTGGGAATAATTAACCCTTTCCCCACCAGACCTAGCACATATGGTTTACTATAAACAAAACAACTCCCTTGCCTCTTAGAAAACGTCACTCTAAATGTAGACATTTAGGTGACAGCTTTCAGATTTCAAATATTAAAACATACTTAAGGATGCTTGTGGAAATCTTATAGCTTTTGTACGATGTCTATCCATCAAGTAGTAATTCACTGATATATTTCACTTAGCACCAGATTGGGAACAGGACCCAGTCACTGTGAAACTGCTTATTCCAAATAATTGCACCAAATTGTGAATTAGAGGTCAGTGCCCATGACTGGGACTGGCAGGACCAACATGGTTCACACTTGTTCTGAATTCTGGATCTCCTCAGTGTAGCCCTTAATGTGGTTCCTTCATGGGAAATTTACACCTTGATACTTTGCCTTGAGGAAAATGTTACATACCTGAATATGTAATACTCCTTCTATTGGAAAGGCAGTGCTATCTTTCCTCCCTTGTATATAATAACAGAATTATTAGAACAGTTGCCTAAGAAAATCAAGATAGGTTCATTTTATCAGCTCAAGAACGTTTCCCATTCCTAAGAAAGAATCTTAATCATACAGTTGTATGATAGACCACAAACAAGCTATCACTCTTACTGGAACCTGGCTGCTGTCCAGATAGGAATGCAGTAATATCATGGGACAAGAAAGAGAGCAAGAAAAAAACCTAAATTTCATGTCTTGGTGCCATCTTCCTTTGGAGTTTGTCCTCAGCATTTGCATATTTCAGCAAGTGTACTGAAAGTGTCTATCAGGTTGGATAGATACCAAGACACAGAACCAGGGACCCAATTTTTCCACCCCATAGGTCATGGTTCATGTCAACTGCCTGCACCAGGTGTTGGGAGAAGAAGGTGTAACCCAAATTCTGAGACTGAGAGACTAAGCAACAGCATTAGGACTCTAGACTTCAGGACCACAGACTTTATTAAATTGCTGGCCAGAATCCCCTCAGAGATAATGAAGAGGAGCAGTGTTGCTTTGGATGGCTGATGGATTTAGAAAAAATAAATTATCACCATTCAGTATTCTGTCCTACAGAAAGATAAGACATTATGGCAGGAGGCCAAGCAGGAAATTCTTAAAAAACTAAAATGCAAAGAGATAGTATACATGAAGTGGAATCAAGGACAGGCAAGGAAAGAGGAATGCAGTAGCATTTCTTAGGCATTCAGGGGTAAATAGAAAAGACAAAGCCCAGCAGGTCTGAGCAAGCTATTTTCCTGAGTGACAGGTCATAGACCAAAAGGCTACAGTTACTAAAGGCTACAGGCTTGGCATCTTCAGATTGACATTATGAAAAACTTCTTCATTATTAAGTTAGGACAGCAGAGAAAGAGATTGCCTATTCAGGCTCTTCCAAGACTCCACTGGATAAAGCAACAGTTGGCTGACTCTAGTATTGAAGGTGGTCCTTATTCAAGTGGGAAGGTGCCTAGATGACTGTTAAATGTTCTTTGAGCCAATATTCCTATGGTTCTGAAAATATGTGTGTATAAAAATCTTTTGAGGTTTGTTTCAGAACCAAAACTAATCACATGAACACCAGTAGAACAATAGTTTGCAATCTCTGTTTGCTCTTTTCTATGTGCATGGTCATCTTCCTTTTCACTGATCACTCTTCCTTACATCTTTTCACTCACTCTTCTTTTTTTTCCATCACATCTACTTCATCTACTTTCTCTTCCCTTTCATGCTTTTCGAAGCTCTGAGTCTCCCCACCTATTTGTTCTCTGACTCTAATGAGTTCCTCTTTGACATTTCCAGTCCATCAGTGATAGTAACCCAAACTATTCACTTGACAGTTTCTGCCACAGGAGTCTTAGCACTTTTCAAATAGAGTTCACTCCTTGAATTAGTGCATAAAGCCATTAACCTCTCATCTTTCATTTCCTTTCTTGAGACCCACAGGATTTAGAAACTGTCGACTGATAATGGCTAGGTAAAAAGCCAATGGGGATTGCTGATACCTATTTTAAAAGTTTACAATGATTTGTAGAACCATCAGGTTCAAAAGTACCATAATAGATAACCTTAATTATAATGATTTTAATCTTATTGAGGTTCCTGTCCTCATCTTCTGTCTTACTGTATATCTGTTGCTTACCTACATTTTGTCTTATTTTACAAGCTCTATAAGCTAGGCACGTTACATGGTCTTGCCACAGCACTTCACAAGAAAGGTCCATATTCTTTTTAATCTCATATAAGATGATGAGTAAAAATAAGCCTCAGTGTCACTGTTTTTAAGAAAGTTATTAATCTTAACAGTATTGTTTCATAAACTAAGAATCAGTCGAGTAACTATGGGCATTTAAAAGAA
Organism: Scolopax mira; assembly: GCA_004320125.1. Classification (NCBI taxonomy): domain Eukaryota; kingdom Metazoa; phylum Chordata; class Aves; order Charadriiformes; family Scolopacidae; genus Scolopax; species Scolopax mira. The sequence continues at coordinate 2,375 of BJBW01008288.1, forward strand.
TTGCTTAAAAACAATTCTTATGGTTCAACAAAGAAGCTGAATTTTACAGCTTTTTATGAGGAGCAATCATTTTTTTATTTAGAAAAGAATTTCTTTCATTACAAAGTAATCCAAAGGACTCATAGGATATCATATACATAAAAGGCAAGACAGATAAAACACAGTATAAACCACATTGAATAGTTATATAAAATCCACATCTAAATAAATACATGAAGCCTGGATTTGATATTCACAGAGTATTGGACCTGTTATTTCAGGATTAAACTGAGATTACATCAAATTCATTACCACTTTTAGATGACAGGAAGATAATAAAGGACCTGTATACTTGTCAGTAAAGATATTATAGACTGGAGTTTGACTTGGCCATCTGTCCTAAACAACAACAGATAAAGGCAACAGTACTCCAGAAGACCAGAGAAAAAAATGTGACTTGGAGGTCACAGTCCCTTCTGGATTTTCTTTGCTCTGGTGGAGATATATCACTTTCTTCCTGATAAATCATCGTATTCCTTTTAAAGCATATGTTCAGCTATATACAGAGCTTTTGCCTTCCAAACTTCTTGCTCCCTGCTGATTTGCCTGAATGTAGAATAATTGGGTACAAAGTTCTTTTTGTCTCCTCTGAGGACAATCCATGCAAACAAATATCTTGGTTTTGAATGAAAGTTATTCCCCATGAAATACAGATTCTGTGGTAGGAATTTTGATTATCAGCTTACAGGGAATCTGCAGTGAAGGTCTAAGCAGCAGAACAATCATGCTTATCAACTGCTAATGGCATTTCCTCATGTCCTATGGGTTAAAAAAAGAAGATTTCTTTCAGTAAACAAAAAAGGACCACGTAAAAATGTAGTATTGGGGCAGCTAACTGTATATGCAAGGTTTCTCACTGTAGAAACAGGAAACTAGGAAACTTCATATTCTCTTCCACATTCTGCATTGACCATTTTCCCATTCTGTCTTTGTTTTCCCATTTATATTATGTGAATAGTAACAATTAGTGAAGATTTCCGATAAATAAATAAATAAATAAAGGGGTTTTAAAGCAACAATTTATCTTTTCGTCATGAGAATTCCTCAGTTGAGGAGCTGAAGATGTAGTTCATCAGGTCTCTCTGTTGCAAATTTCTGATTCGAAGAAGTGGGGGATTTTTTGCTGTTTCTTTTGATCTCATTGAAAAAAAAGCAGCAGCTGACAGCAGTGGTGATAAGAGTGCTTTGACTGCCTGGTCACAGGAGTTTAAAAAGTGAGGTAATTTAATGCTGATCTCAAGATCTCTGAAAAACTGTCTTCCAAAATCATGCCTGGGATGCACAATTTAAGCTTTCTTTATATTATCAGACAAAGTGCATTCATATGGTTTCCCACTTTTTTCCTGTGTAAGTAGGGCCTATTTGGTGGGAAGAAGGACATGTTTACTTAAAATACAATTAATCAGTTCATTTATATTTTATAAAGTGTCACATATGGTTACTTACACCACACTGATTCTGCAGCTATATTAAGGTTTATGTCTCCTATATGTCTCATATGTACATCTACACTTGTCCATCAGTAAAAGATTACATACACCAGTTCTGTCCTAATCTTCATAGCTCAGTATCTTGTTTCAAACAGTGTCTATAAGGACATTTCTAGAGAAAAGCAAAACCAAGTCAACTATATTGTCATACTGACATTTCACCCTAGTACAGACTTATAGCTCAGAAACTTGCAATGAGATGGCATCACCCATAATGTGATTGCCTTTGTTGCTTTGCAGCCTACACTAAGGAAAGTTCGAGAATCCAGCCTACACTAAGAAAAGCTTAAGAATACAATGAATGTTCATGAGAAATGCATACTGTGAATGTTCAGAAATCATTTGGTTTTATCTCTTGCTAAAGTTGGAGAGATTATAGAAGCATGGAGAAAAGGTCAGGCAAAATATGGTTTTACCTACGTACGTACCATTCTGATCATTTGCTAATGAGTGCCATTAATTGTGGCTTTGTGGGATTTATAGTGGTGGAAAAGAAAGGTCACAAGGTTCTGTATCGTAAACTTACATCATTGCACGCAATGGGTCTTCCTCCTCGAACTGTCACAGTACACCTTATAAATCTTTCATACAGCCCATAGTTTTAAGGGGAAAAAAATGAGTATAATTTACAGAATAAAAATGAATCAACTCAGTAAATCTTCCAAAGCTATGAAAGATTCTCTTTCAATTATTTCAAAATGATGGGGAAAATTGACTAGCTGCAGTCTCAATCACCTAATGTCCTCAAGACCCATATTAATGTTCTGAGCATTATTCAGACAGATGTCTGTAGCTGTGTAAATTCCCTGTGATGAAAAAGTATCTGAATAAGCAGGAATTAGTCCTGAAATGTTGTAAAATCCAGCACTGTTAATATACCCTGAGGAGGATGTTACAGCTGAGGTTTAGATGTACTTATATAAAGCTCCCTATCTTGGAGCTAATGAAGAGATACTGACAATTTTGCTGCAGTGTCTGTGAAGTGTCTTAATGACTACAGATTAATCAGTTTCTAAAGCAGCGTTCCCTAGTGATTCTCCACCCCAAAAATCATAACCCAAAACAAGAAACTGAATGTCATTAATAATTAAAAAATAAAGAAATAAAACAACAAGGGAAAAACAAAACAAACCCCACAGCACCTCACCTCTTCGTGTCATGAAAGCTGGAAGCATTTTTAGTCACATTCTCCACAGGAAAAAAAGCCAGAAATTACACTGGATTTAGTGGAGCAGTCAGTTAATTGTTACGGTAAGGGTTTTAATTTTCTTCTCAATGTAAATCACAATTGAGGAAAGCATCTGCCACCTCCGATATTTCCTGTGCAGTAAATTTAAATGGATTAATCATCCTGTTTGTTCTGAAGTCCTGAAGAGTGATGGGCACTTGCCAATGGGCTGTGGAGTCTCTGGCTCATTGATTTTTAGCTATCTGGGGGGAATTGGTGGGGCTATAGAAGGATTTAAATAGAAATTAAAAAATAAATCATGCTCCAACATTTTTCCCCACCTATTTCCACGCCCTATCATCAGAAAATGATTAAAATATTTTCCTGGAGACTGAGTGGGTTTGCTAGCAGATTGCCAGGATTGCACTTGATCACAGTCAAACGAGGATTGTAATTTTGGCTTTGCACAGGAACATTTTTACCAGTCTAATAGAATTTCTTAACATAGCGGTTGATACAGAGTATCTCAGTCAATGGCCATTTTTCCAAATAACTTCAGTGACTTTTGTGTTCTACCCTAAATCTGCAACCTCTCAGTCTGGAATTCATGGAAATTTGGTAACTTGCAGAGCCCATGTGAACTGTCTTGTCACATGGTGCCTTTCTCTTTCTTTACAATTGCTAAATCCCATTAAAAAAAAAAAAAAAAAAAGAGAGGCCAGGGGATGGGGAGGCAGGGTAGGAAGCCAGCTTTCAGAGTCTGGCCAGTGCTTGTCTTACAGGTAAATAATGTCTGAGGCCAAAATGGGGTCTTGAACAGTTCTAAATGGGAGAGAACATGGTAGGAGAAACAGTCTCTGACTTAAGAAACATGCTGCATTGCTGAAGAAGCTATCAATCAACAGAAAGATAGAAAATATGAAGCTGGGAATTAGAAAACACATAATGACTCACTTGTAAGCGACCCTTTGCTTTCTTAAAGAGGGTACATCATGCTTTCATGCTTCAGGTATTTTTTTATTCTTTTTAGAAAATATATTGTCCTTGGGTTCCTCATATTATCATTTATTTTTCACATTTATTTTTATTTTTGCATTTCCCTGCTTTAAAGTGTATTTCAGAAGGTTAATATACATGTGTTCCTTCACTATTTTATCAAAAAAATGACTGTTCTACCAAGAGACATTTTCTACTATTTCCATGTGGTTACTAAAATGAAGATATTTTCTTTCTCTGTTTTTTTTTTTTCCTGTGCCTGAGCTAAAATTAATCATACTGAAGGCCTATAAACCATTCAAAAACGAATGCTGCCAAAACTCATCAGTCTTGCAGAACTGAAATGATGGGAGGATAAATAGTTGTTTTGGAGAAATTAGTTGTATAGTTGCATGAAAAAAAAAATATCATGTAAGGTCATGAACTGAAAAGGTATGGCTGAAATAATTTTCTAGCTCAAGCATTGATTTAAGCAGCCTGTAAAATAGCATGAAGTGTAAGTAGATAACTACTTTGGCTGTACAAATTAGCTGCTTTTAAAGGTATTAATGCCTATGAAGGTATACTAGAGAACATCTTTTGCCTAAGGATCTCAATGTGCCTCGTATATTCACTAATTAAGCTTCACAATAAGCTTGCAAGTTAAATAAAGTGCATGAAGCTATTTTTCCTAGCACAAAGCTCTACCAGATCAGAAGACAGTAGCTTTTTCTGAATGTAAACCAGTATTTTGCAAAAATGCAAAGGCAACGAACATTTTAATGAATTTTAAATGGATGTGAGTGCTTGCATGAAGTCTCAGTCTTAGAAATATTACCATATAGAATGATGTAATGACTATAGAATTCTGGTTCCTATCAGTGTCCCAAGCAAAAATCCCCTCCTTTGCGGTAGCATTGTTTCATCATCATGCTACCTCAGCCGTGCTCAGACGAATCAGAGTTGATTCACAGGAAGGAGAACTGTAGTTTCCTATCCCAGTTCCAACACAGAAACACAGATACGTAGGTTCTTATTCAGGTTGAAAGTACAACTGAAAAAATATATGGTTGTTTGCACACAGAGTTTGTAATTTACAACATGGATGGAAGGGTACAAATTACTTTGATTTTATACTCAGTTTGTCAGTACATGAGGAATAAAGAGCAAGCAGCAGCCCCCATGCCTAGTGTATTATTTAATCCAGACAACACAAAGGCTGGGTCATCAGACTACAATGACGTTTCTAAGAAATAGTAATGATAAAAAATATATTTTTCACCCTTCACTAATCCTTTTCTAGAAACAAGTTGGAAAACTATAATTTTTTGTCTCAGTAATGCATTTGATCCAACCAACTCTTTCCTTATAGTGGTGGACAAGCAATGACAGTTTCTTCTCAGAAGGTATTTTGAGGCACAATTTAAATGTGAAGAGATACAGAGTTTGTCAGACAAAGGAATGGTGGGAGACCGGAGGGCAAAGAAAGAACTGGCAAGCATGTGATTTTTCTGTCTACAAAGCTACAAAATACCCAATGTTCTTCTCTATAAAAAGCATGGGATTATTGAAACAGGCAAAAATAGTCTTGGGGGTGAAAAATCACAGCAATAACAAAACAAACAAACAAAACCAACCAAGCAACTTTTTCGGGGAAGTTATCCAGAGAGTTAGGTTTCATATGCAATCTAATTATTTAGTAGTCTGGGTTATTCTGTAAGGTTGGTTTTCAATATGATTGTTTGCCTGTCTTCCTGCTCAATTTTCTGTCTGGAAAGGTGTATGAGACACATCTACATAAACTCACTGATAAGGTATAAAATACACAATATGAGTCTGAATTATCTGGATTCAGACTGCAACAGAATTTTATCCTGCTTTTGTCAGCCAGGCCCCATCAGCTTGTCCATGACACATACAGCTGAGCCTCTAATGTGAGTAGGGAGGGATAGGTCTGAGTCTATTTAACTTCCTTTCTCCCAGGTCTGTCAAGGAGGACAGATTCCTCCAGAGCTGAGGTGCGGTGAGTAAAAACATAGAGACAGCAGCTAATTGTTCAAGGGAAAATCTGATTGTGCTAAAGGGAGAGTTTAAGCCAGGTGTCCCAGTCTTTACTCTTTTGTATGCATAATATATTTATACTACTGTATAATTCTAGTTGGGCAATAACTAAGTATAGGGTAGATATTTGTGAATGTATTACCAAGAAAGCTGGAGAGAGAAGCTGTGAGTATGCAGCCATATAGTTCAGTCTGATTTTATTTAGACAAAGAGAGCAATGGGGAACGATATGAAAAGCCGCTGAAGGAGGGCAAGGATTTAGGAATGCTACAGACAACATTATTAAGACAATATAACCTGAATTTTCCCTTGTTAAGTGGATTACAAAAGGATAAAAGACAGCTACAGTGGTTAAATGAGGAAAAGATCAAAGCCATAAGGACAAAAACTAAAGGAATTTAAAAGAGGAGAAACCAAAACTAAAGAATCTATGACTTGTCTCCTGATTTGTGTATTTCCTTTCAGGGCACAGCTGTGGAAACTTTAAAAGCTTTGAGGCCTCAGTGTCAGGCCAGGTTCCATTTCGCTCCCATTTTTTAAGCTGTGAGATGAAGTGGTCATTGTCTGGCTTGTGCTGAGACCCTTGGCAAGGTCTTTCCTGCTGGACTGGGCAATAGGATCTGTGGGGTAATAGGACATGTCACAGTTCCTGCTCACCCACTTTCCTAAAGGACTGACACCAGATGGTGCCGATCATTTCTGCCCACGTTTGATGGTCACCAGATGAGGCATCCAGCATCTCTATTTGATGTTTCTCTGTTTCCTCTGCTCGTGTTGGAAAGGAACAGCCAGGAAAGGGGAATTCCCAAGCAGAAGTACACATTGCTTTTGCAAAGCTATGCTGGTGTGTGTGACACTTTGGCTTGCTTGTTTTCTAAGCTCCTCATGTAACTAATACAGTTAGAAACCATCTAACCCTTACTCTGTCGGCTCTTGGGTGCTTTGAGTGCCTTTTGTTCTCTTATTCTACACATAACACAATGTATCTCTGATTTTGATGCTCTCAATGCTTCTGTTGTAGAAATAAATAATAATAATTACAGCAATTTGTCTCCAATAAATTAGTCTTTTAAAAGTAAAATATGGGTTCATTTCAAAGAGTTTCTTATTATACAAATATGGCACCTGTTTTCAGCTATAGAACAGGATCACAAATACTATGACTCAGGGAGAGGAGTAGAGACTCACAAAGTTAATAAAATGTGTTGATTACTTTATGAAGAAGTTGCAAGCCTATGAATGCTTAACAGTCTGCAATTAGTGACTGCTAGTGAAAACACACCCTCCTCAGGACATCAGCAAATCCATGAATTTCAATAAAGTAACAACTAAACAAATTAACAACTGAACACAAAATCAATTATTGTGAAACAGGCTAGAACAAAACAATGACAACAGCTAGTTTTAAAACAAGAACAGAAGAAAAAAAATAAATTATCATTTCAAACATAAGTGACAACAGTCTACATGAATTAATACATATAAGAGTGATATATCTCATACAAAGATTTGCATGCACACACTAAACTCATCTAAAATACAGCATTTAGAACAAAACCCACAACAAATCCTACCTTTATACATTAGAAGATCATTGCTCTTTGATCTTCTTAGGTAATACGAAAGCTCCCAAACTTGTGGCTTAAATCAAAAAAATACTAATGAGATGAATAGAATTAGACATAGAAAAAATTCTTTCTTTTAAGTTTTATAGCTTTTCATAACAGCAGCCCAACTTATAACCAGAGGAAGCCAGCCATGAGAGTATATGATGTACTTCAGAGATCATAACCTTTCCTTAAAGGATAGCACACAGAAGCTTGCTGGCTTTGTAATTTTTATGATAGTGGGGTTCACAGCAATGTCCCATGTGTGCAGCCTCTGAACATCTGAGTATATGATGGCACTAGATCAACATATATGCAGTCTTCCTTTTGAAAATTATGTTGGAGAAATTATTGTCCATGGTCATCTGACCTGACTTCACAGAATGCAGTCCTCTTAGATGCTTGATAATTAGGGATCTAATGGATGCATTCTAAGACTCAGTGCTTTGTATCAGATTGCTCCTGTTGATTACATTTCAAAGGCTAGATGGCAGCATTGTCAACTCTCATGATTTTATCATAAGTTTCCTAATATTTGGTAGTTTCCTTAAAACTCAAGTTGTCAGAATACTAAGTTTCTCTGAAAATCCCAGTGTTTCTTTAAACTGTGTTTTCAGCTGTCTGATGGTCAGAAATGTGGTTGGAGCTCAAAAAAGAGGGATGATAAAACTGAGGGGCTGGAGTCTGAGGATAATTTTATGCAGCTGACAACTAATAGCATAATTCAAATCACTAAATAAATCACAGCACTGAATGAAATGATAATGAGAAGAAAAGAATCCTCCAGTTTGCCTCTCAGAAATAAGAGGTAAAGCTCAGTACAGGTGGAGAAAAGCATTTCCCTCTTTTATTCTTGGGATTAATGCTTATTTTTAGGATATCAACTAGAGAGAGTCATGTTAGACTTCCAAAGAGCTTTATCAACTTATCTGTTCTGATCCTTTCTCAGCTTTGGCCTATTGTCATTTCAAGACTCAAGTCAAAGATCATCTATTTTTATATCACTGCCAAATACCAGGTACAACTCCAATGTAGAATAAATAAATAAATACAGTATTAATAATGTCAAGTATTCATTAAAAACACTGTCACAACAACCTTCAAGGAGTAAATTTTTTTGATACTTGTAATCAGTTATGAAATATTCATTTGTTGTTGATCCTGTATACTGCAGTTAATTTGTCAGTAATTATATGAAGAAAGTTACTAAAATTACACACTGCTTAAATACTTACGTTGCTACCAAACTCATACTTAGATTATGAGATATCCACTACTTAATATATTTTAGCTCTCAGTTAAATATCTCATTTAGATCACCTTACCTGTAATCTTCAACTTCCTTAAATGGCACTAAAATTTCTTAGAACCACATTAAATTTCTTCACTTACTTCAAATACATGAAAATCATTACACAGTAAAATAATGAATAGTATAATTTATTGATATAAACTCTAAGTAGAACTGTTCAGCCTTGCTTAAATTTACTGTAGAAGAATAATTTTGGCCAGTGTTATAGAGGAATTTTAACTAGTTTGTATTCTCTTTGGATGTGCTTTGGAATATTTTCAAACACAGTAGATTTTTTCCCTGTTTTCACAATCACTTTTCAACTGCAGATTGTGTATTTTATCCTTTGTGTAATGCATGCATAAATTTGTTTTTCACTCTCCCATATGCATCTAAAACTATTTCCAGGCAAGGTGTGGATTCCAATATAATTTAAACCTATTGCATGTTCATTTCACTAAATTCCTTTCTCAGAGGTTCCATAGATTAAGCATGTACAGCCCCCGAGTTTCAGACAATGGCCTCTCTTTATGAAGAAATTAAACTGAGTAAACCTTTAGTTCTGGCCACTCTTTATGTAATTTAGTGCAAACACTTGGTACAACTGCTGTTCTCTAAAAATATACTATATATGCTTTCTATACAGAAAGTGAAGGGATTTGACAGATGGAAAGGATTTTATACGCAGAAAAAAATTTTTTTAAGAAAATGCAGTTTCCTTTATAAATGATACCTACGCCAATATATTATGTATAGATAGATATATATATCTTTTTTTTTTTAATCTGATACAAGTTTGTTCCCAGATTTAGATTTTCCATCAAGCAAATATAATTGAAGATTTAATTACAAGATATTTTGACCAAAAGCAGTATTGTTCAGTTTTTGAATTAAGATTACCATGGTGTTTTGAATCTGACAAACCAATAAGCTGTATCACCCTATCAGTACATCGTATTATTGAAGCTGCTCTTATTGACCAAACTCCAACAGGGTTAATACATTCCTATAGTGAAGTTTGATTTTCCTCCTGATTAAATTTTTTGGTACATTGTGAAAGGCACTGTATTCTGAATGAATGCTGTGAACTCTGGAAAATATTGAAACTACACATAGATTTTAGGTATAGATTTTCATAAGAAAGTAACTATCTTTTCTTAATGTAGCTGAGATAAGGGACAATAAAAATATAATTAAACTCAAATTGTCAAATTTGTTCATTAACTCTTAAAAATATAGGTGTAAAATACAAATTGTGTTCAATTATCTAGTTTAATATGAAGGAGGAATTGTTTGGTTTGATTTTAGCCTGCATACAAACAGATATGCAAGATAGTAGGCTTTTTTCCCCAACCTGTAATTAACTTTAACTAGTTTAAAATATAAATACAGATTATTAAAAATAAAAGGAAGAATAAGTAAAACATGGCATTCTAAAAAAGAAATCCTGCAGTTTACAATTAAATTTAGGACCCTCTGTGCCTAGTGGATGATTAGAAATGAGACTTGAGATTGTTTATTCAACCTGTCTACCTAGGTGTTTTTTTTTAACAGGAAAAAAATTTGTAGCTTGGTAAAATAAAAGCATTCTAGACAGTGTCCTGATTCCTCTTCATCTTCAGCTAGCAACCTGGAAATCTTCCTAGAAATGTCAGATTCATGTGATATCCCACATAATGATTTCCAGCTGCTGCATGTTAAAACAATGTTGAGGTTACTCAGGATTCAACTTCTGTAAGAGGCCCAGCCTGGAAAATGCAGGTATCCCATACTGCAGTCTTTTTTCCCTTCAGTGTAACAAACACTGACCATGCTCATGTCGCAGCTGAAGATACATACTTCTTCAACTAAATTGGAATGGACTGTAAGAAATTTTCATCTGCTACCTCAAATATCTCTCTGCTGAGCCAACCACTATATACCAGCCACCAAAACCCAAGTGTGCACCAGGGAGCAGTGGGGCAGGCTGCAATACCTGGAGCTGGGAGCAGGAAGGCCAAGAGGACCATGCCCTCACCCACATGGGATGGAGCCCCAGTGCTAGCCCCACAAGAAGAGCAGAGCATGTCCAGTGACAGTACCCATATCCACCCACAGCCCAGACCACCAGCTAAGACCATTGAGAGGGACAGGTCCTCGGGTCAAGTCAAGAGACCACAGTCAGAAGAGCACAATGATCAGGACCAACACAGATGCAATGTTGCTTAAGCAACATTCAAGTACAAGGGCCTCAGCTTAAACGCAGCTTCTGAGCAAAACGGTGCTGGTACAGAGGAGGGAATTCATCCTTCCTCTCAGTCCCTCAAGAGAGATGTTTCCACATGGCCCACGGTTATGCAGGTGTACACGTGAGAGCTAACCTTGAGCATCAGTAGTGAAATCATATTGCTGGTATTGAAAAGCATTTGGTTCAGCAGACCTATAATAATACTTGCTGATCTCTAATAGAATGAATAATTAAAAAAAAAAATTCTCAGGTGCTAATGATCTAAAGACTATGTAATAAAATACATGACAAGGAGCAATAATAATAGAATTTTGGGTAATGATAATGGACATTCAGTTAAAAGTGAATATATAAGGAAGAAATCATTACCACTTCAGCCATCTCAGCACAACCACCATGCCTTTGTGAAAGACTTCAACAAGCCTGTACAGAGCTACCAGTCATACCTATAAGATATAATTTTGTGTCATTCTCCAGAAGAGCATTCTCTTATTCAGCATCAAAACTGAAGGGGCTGGTCTTTGTGGAAAAGTGAAATGAATCAGATATATTTAGCTTCCCTACTCAATAGGAGGATCTATAGAAAAGATACACACTTTTCTTTCTTGGAGGTGGACTGTAATGAGGTCCATGTATTGTTAAATTCAGGTAGTCCACTGCACTTCCAGTGATTTTGATTGCTCTTGAGACAAATACAAAAAGCAATAAAAGGCTTATAAGAAATGAAAGGAATAAAAGAGTATGGAGTCTGAATATCAGCAGTAACTGTCTAATAGTCCGGACATTAAAAGGTTTTGGGTTTTTATTTTATACATGAAACCAATGGGATTTTTCAGCAGCACATTGAGATTGCTCAGGGGTTTCAGCTTCACTGCATGTGTCACTTAGGCACCCCAGGACAAAACAATTCAGAGTATATTGCTGGGAACAATTTAGCATTGGAAGAAAAGAATGATTTTGTAACCCTACTCCTATGGCTCCCTTACAGTCTGGTTTCTTTTTGCCAGTGGCAACTCTCCTGAGTAAAAAGGGTGTAAGAATCGTGGGATTTGGTCTCATTCTTTTCTGTAGCTGTCGTTTTCCAGTCCTCTGTGAGTCATCACAATGTCTCTCAGTAACTATTGCACTTCATATACCTTCAGGAAATGCATATTAAAACCTTTATTTTTAACTATATTCTCAGGTCTTGCAAAGACATTGATTTAATTTTACACTTCCCTTCCCTTCCTCCTCCCCCTCTCTCCCCCCCCCCAATTTATACTGAGCTCAATTTATGTTTTCCATCCATATTTTATAATGCCAGATAGCTTTTTTTGAAGCTAAAGTGAAGTGTTTGGACAATGAAACCTGTCTTCCTCTCTTCCTCCAACTATGATTTAAAAGGAGAAGAAAATAGGTTCTACACTTGATAAAAGTCATATTTTGATGGTCTGGAACACCCAGAAGACTGCTGCATGTTATATAAAGTTGGAACATTACCCATAAATTGTCACAAATGAAGGAAAATAAGCAAATAATGGATTGATACTGAGGAGACTTAGAAATCCTGAGGGTGATATACTGCTCGACAATGTGTTAGCTCCCTGTTTGTAGTGAAACGGAGACCAGAAGTCATTTAAAGTACACGTGAGGAATCTACTATTTTGGCTTTTGATTTCCATGGTCATAATATTGAGTTGATAAAAAGAAATGGCTGAGCTTAAACATTAGCTTTAGGCATGAAATACTGTCTGAAAAATCATATTGCCTTCTAAGTGTATCTGCGTTATCAAATGGCAGCACTATAATATACACCTAAAAAAAAATTCTTCTAAAATGTAAAAAACCTCAATCAGTAGTTGATAAAGCTTACTTGCCTTCTTTTTTCCTCTTCTGACAAACATTTCCTACTTTGATTGACTGCTTAGGTGAGGTACCCCAACAAGAATTTTTTACTATCATTTCATCAATGCTGGATGTGTAATCAGCTCATTGTAGAGCTTCTCATTGTTACAGCTGGCACATCTGTTGAGGTGTTTCCTATAAGAGCAGCCTTTTCCTCTGAGAAGAAAATGTTTCTTTCATGTAAGGAGATTCATAATTTTTCCCAAACAAACCATACCACTCTAATAATTTGAATGTGAGATTGAAAACAGATTTGAAGCCTGCAGAAATCCTACTCAGCTGTCAGGTCCTTTCTATCTTAAGATCAGACAAAGGTTCACTTATCTTCTCAATAAAATTGATGTTTTAGGAACACTTATTATAAAAATATAATTTTCCTAATGTAAATGGTTCAGGTGTTTCTCTTCTGGTTGGATTGAAATCTCTGAGTACCCATATTTCTGCAGAAAAAAATGGGCATATATAAAGAGAGAAGACAATAGCCCAATTCCTTTTACAAAATTACAGCAGTATGGCTTTGAACTTTCCTCACATTTTCCAAAATGTTAAGAAGATGGTAACATTTCAGTGATCTACATAATATCACTTCTCACTTTAGCAGCTCTTAATAGTTCCTCTGCATGCAGCAGTTTGAATTTCCTGATGGCTTGCTGACACATTTTTGGCCATTATTGCAGAAGCTTGATTCACTCAAGAGCCTAGTAAGCACTGAGGCTTTACAATGAAGAATGAAATTATCAAGCAAGCTAAAAAAGAACTGCAGACAATTTGGTTCAATCTTACATTGCTCCAAAAAACAGGTGCCTGTAGTAAACCTAATTTACCATTTTCAAACTATATGTAAATTTACAAATCAAACCAGAACAAATCACACAGGACATAGAAAGAACGGTAGGTCCTGGTAAAATGGGCGCCTACCTGTTCCTAGTAAAAAAACACCAGGTGATGGATGTAATAATAGTGTTGAAAGGTGGTTTTATTTCTGTTATAAACAAGCCATGTCAAAAAGAAGGAGAAAATTCAACGGAGTCTATGGAATATTTTGTACATCTCACATTAGACAAGTAGTAGCAATATGGTGTAATCTGGAAAAGAAAAGCCCTGAAAACACGCTTGCTTAATTTATAAAATATGGGTCTACACTCAAAGAAATATTATTAAAATAATAATAATTATGGAGCTATTTTTCCTATGGATTTAGCTGCAATAAATGCTTTCTATGCAGATATGTTGTACATAATAGCTTGTTTTCTTTCTTTTTTTTTTTTTTTTTTTTTCCTCTGGGGCAGTGTAAGTACAGAGAGAATAATTTTTTCTCACTTGCAATCATTTTTCTTTATCATTAGTAAATATTCTGCCTTGAGTCTTTCAAAATAATTCTGGTAAGGCATCAGTGGCCAGAATTCAAACTACCTTGTTTTTATTTTTTGGGCTTTATTGGCTCCATAGTACAATGAGAAATACTTGAAATTACTTCACTCAAAAGGAAATCTACCTCGTTCAAATTGAACTGGGTCCAAACAGAGAAGCCGGGTGTGTTACACAGCTTAGCCTACAACTGACCTGGTTTCAAAACATAAAATTAAGTTTCTGATCAATTAGTGCCCAGTGCATAACTCTCTTTCTGTGGTTAAACCAAAGAGGTAAATCCATCACTAAGAAGTGTGATGTTATTAAAACTGCTAGTGGCTTTTCATTCATACAAATGAACAAAAAGCATCGTCAGGTCTCATCCTAGACTTGATTTTTTCCTATTGGAGTGAATATTAGTGAAGTGAAGTATGAGGTGGTCCTTCCCTTATGCAAGTGCAGACCAAAGAAAGAGCGCAGCTGTGTAGAGAATAGAGAATTTTCCCCAAAGGCCCCTGGGATACTTTAATTCCTCCTATGCCCTTGATCTTCCATCAGTAGAAGGCTAAGAATTCTTGGAAGTTTTTTAAGAGTGTTGAGTGGGAGTCAAGTGGTAAAAGTTATTGGGAAGAGAGATTTAGGGAGAACTTTGACTAACTGACAATGGTCTCTGGATTCCGAAGATCCATGTGGGAAGCAGGAAGGAGCCTCTTCTCACCCACAAAGAAGAAAAGCTAAATTCTATCAATGGAAATAGCATTGATCATGGAGTGCTCCTCAGTGTCTCATGCAATATACATCTTTGTGCTCCAGCTGTACACTCTCTTTCTGTAAGCTTTATGCAACATGTTTAGTCTTTTCTTTTGATGTTTCATTGAAAATCCCACAAGTTAAGTGGCAGAATCCCTGGAAGATGAAATCAAAGCAGTCAATATGTTGGGGTGGAAGAAGAGTCTGAAAATATATTTTAAGCTCATGAAGTGACGCTGAACTTGATTCTGATTTTTGGTAATAGCTTTTTCTTCATAGCACTGCCAAGGTGAGCTAGGATAGAGGTTGTTATCAGTTCGTCACCTCTTTGCTGAACAACTTTAATACATGTTACCTTTATTGCACTAGTACTTGGAGGAAAAATATTTTATGTCTAAGTTATTGGTACTGGAAAGTTGAGAAGTTTCTATTTCGGCAAGTGTTTTCCAAATCTGATTTCATTCTACCTTAGAGATTAAAAGGAAAGTGGTGGTTCTCAGGTTCAATTGCTTTTTTATCTTGAAAAGTAACAATTTAAACAAAACATTGTTATACAAAGTATTTTTGTGTCATTCTAGATAAAGATTTTGTGTCATTTTACACTTTTTGAGTAATACAGGGGAGAAATCAAACAAGGTTGATCATCCCCCATGTACACCATTCTTCAACTGTTTGGAAGCAGTTTGGTGTTTCAAGACTCTCAGTCTGTGGCAGCTTAATGCAGCTATGTGTGGACCAGAATCAAGAAACTACATTATGCAAAAAACTGCAATAGAAGAACAAAAAGCACCTGGAAATGCACAAGGCTTGAAGAACTATGGCTTAGTGCCTACAAACGTATCTGCCTTTGCAGAGGGTTATTTTGAGTTCTTCCTATGAATGGTGCTGCACTGTGTTATTTTATCAGTATTTCTTATATGGAGGTGTAATTCATAGAAACACCTTGGCCAGGCACAGTAGGCTTAGGCAATCAATTTTTCAGGTGAATGTGCATAGGGAACTAAAACAAGAGGAAAGAAAAGCCTGATAGTCCATCCTGTTCTATGTTAACCTCCTTGTTCACAAAACAGTGAAGTTTACCACCAAATCGGTACGTGGAATGGGTACACAAAACAAATATTCACATAGAGTATTTTGGAAGTCTTATTTCTAGGTACTAAAACATCCTGGTTGGATGTTCGGAAGTGACAGTGACCGCAGCTGATGCTTTTATAAATGGCTTTTATAAACAACAGGTCGGTCCTGAAATTTAAGCATGTCAAATTGCTGAATCTGGTGTTAATTGTGAATTTCTTAAATTTATAGGCATCAGCAACTATGCACCTGTTATGCCCAGAAACAAAAAGCTCAGCATACAATTATGATCATTGAGGAATATTTCTGTGATTCACAGCTATTCCTGTTAACTTTTGTTTATTAACTGCTGAAAATCTATTAAGAACTTTTAAAACAAACTGTCTGAAACTGGAAGGGGAATCTTTAGTCCTCCATCTTTGTTCTCTGAAATTGATTTAACATATCAACATATATAACATATCATATCGGGGGGGTCGGAGTAGATGACCTTTGAAGGTCCCTTCCGGCCCAGATGATTCTATGATTCTATATTGTACAGGTTTAAATATGACCTAAACGAATAGCTCAGTCTTTGAGTCATTTTCCCCTGTGCAGTAAACCTAGGATTATCCACTGTGGAACTGAAGTCAGAATTCTTTGTCTGGAGACAGCATCTTGCTCCTCACCTGCCTTAAGATTAATAATATCACTCCAACAAGATTAGAGCCATTATTCTTCCTGACCTGACCCAAATGGTACAAATGGGATTTTAAAGACAGTGTCTACTGAAAGATCCAGCAGAATGATGAGGTGCACAGAATAGCTACCATGAGGAATCAGCAGTGATAGACTGTCAGTGCTATAAAGAAGATACCCTATTACGTTTAGCCATTATCCCAGAAGAAGATTACAGTCATAGATCCTGACCTTTAATTAAATGGACAGCACAAAGACAGAGAGAAAGATAAACAAACTTGTGCAAAAAAGTGGCAACTTTTACTGTCCTGGTAGCAAGTCTATGAAGTGGAAAAGGGACAGTGACTTATGGGAGATTTTACAAGTTGCTTTTTCTCTCATGTGGTGAAGAGGCAAAAAGTGATCATGACATAGAAAATCAAGCCATGAAAACTTCAGGTTTATTGGCAAAACAGCAAAATAATTCTGGATTTCCACAATTAGGGAGGGAGGCAGAGGAGGAGAGGAGAGGAGAGGAGAGGAGAGGAGAGGAGAGGAGAGGAGAGGAGAGGAGAGGAGAGGAGAGGAGAGGAGGGGA
>BJBW01008288.1:26051-47337 GCA_004320125.1 Scolopax mira
TAAATATAACTGGGGTCAAAGGGGCATAGAGGTCTCTGGAGATAGAAAGTAGATGGAGGCATAAGTAACACAGTTCATTCATGGTAACTTATTCTGAGAATATGGCCAGCAAAGAAAAGTTGGCTAAGAAGCCCAAGATGAAGATTGCTATTTGTTAAAATAAGTGGGAAAAAGTTTTCTAGCAGTGTTTTTGAAGAACATTTACACATAGGGCAAAGTACAGTCCATCATTTAGAGAAGCATCTGAATATTGTTTCTATGTGAAGGGAGGATTTTTCTTTCTTTTAACTAAGGATATCAAAGCTTGCTGAGAATTTACATGAGTGCAAGTAAAGAAAAAAACCTATAGGTTTTTTCCCACTGAGTAGTGGGAGCACCATTTACCTTCCTGCATTCCAGGTTTTCTTCTTTATTTATTTGGATTTATGTAATGAAAGAAAAATGTTGTATGTGAAGCTCTAGGCTCTCCTACTTAATATTTCAATGGTATTCTATATTCAGCAGGATTAAAAAAAAAAGCATTCATCATGAACAAATCAACTCAGGTTAGGCAGCCAGCGAATAGCATGAGTCACAGTATTTTCACTAACAGTTGTCTTCTAAAAAACAGCGTTACCTCTCTCTGAAAAATCCTTACACTCAAATGGCTTTGGCTGTGTTCCTGGACTGTTCCTGAATAAAACCAAGTCACAGAGATCCAGGAGTACTTACAAAGCATATCCTGCTGGCAGCATGTATCCTGGTAGGGGACAGAAAAGCTCTTAGATAATCACATCTCTGACTTAGGAGTAGAGAGACAATGACCGGCCCCTATGAATATTCAGCATAGATCCCCCTAGACAAGCATTCTGCTTGGTGTTTTGTCATCCATGCATGACTAACTTTAATCTGTGGTGATAAATTATGTATTGTAATAACCTAATGTTTAAAAGGCTTTGGACAGCAGGAGCCAGATCTAAAAGCAAAGCTAATGTAACTGCAGCAGCTAGATAGCAGTGATACAAAGCAGATTCCCATACTTTTTAGTGTGATCACCATCAACTGGCTACTGAATATCAACAATCAAACAACCCCAAAAATATGTGATTTAAAACTGAACAAATGATCAACAACCAAAGAATTGTTTATAAGTAAACAGCTGGATAGTGACCTTCCATTTCCTAAGTATTGCTACATTGGACATTTTTACCTTCTATATTGTATGGCCATTTAATTTGTTTTTTTCTCTTATTGAAAAATCCTAGATTAATCAATTCTCAGACTTTTTCACGCATGATTGTAAGCTTATTTGTCTATATGTGTTATGTGTCTGTCAGAAGACATTACTGTGAGGTAAATATGCATGATTACTTAATTCCAGAGAAATAACCTATGCACCATTTGGCAAGGCATAAGTGCACATAAGTTATTATGAACCCTGCAGCTACATTAATTTAGCAAAGTTTTCATAAATGTGTGGCTACATTAACAAGGAGACTATTTCTTTCCCTGCTGTATTGCTTTGATTTTGGAATTGCATCCCTTCGGTGTCTACGCAATAAAGAAGGTCCATTTATACAAAGAATAAAAAGGTATAATGAGTCGTCAAAATAGGGTAATTTTATATAGAAAAGGTTGTTCTGTAATAATTTGTTGAAAAGTTGGAAATAATTGGAAGCAATGTTCTGAACACTTTCCATAAATATGGCATTCTGGGTAAAAGAATTATTGTTATTTTGGAAATTAATCTAATTTTTGTCTGCATGTTGTCATTTATGTGAATAGGACTTGTCAGCTTGATTTGTTACAATGCCTGAATTGCTTGCTTAATCCCCAAAAATATAAATAAAACATTTAATTGCTTTAACTGGCAATTTTAACCTTTTCAGGACTGCACTCTAAGTGTACATCTCAGGAACAAGTATTATTATTGCCTTTACACATTTCAAAATACGATCTCAGTAAAGCTATTGGAAAAATATGTGAAAAAAAAGCTATTTGAAGAATGATTCACTAAAAAATCCTGGGGTTTAGGGAACAATAAAACATAGAGATTGAGCCCCTTTCAGACCAAACTCATCCATGGGACATACAATGTGATTTTTGTAAGTCAGGTCCATTAGCTGTAGTGGACCAATCACAGAGGTCGAATTTATAGATAGGGAAAGATTATCAGATAATCCTAGTAAAGGAGTCTGGGAGTTTTACATTAAGCTCTATGTTTTGTGATGTCCCTAAAACTGAATCACAAAGAGGAATAATTCAGATTAACAATACTTCAAATTGGAACATTGTCCAGGTAGAAGAACTAAGGACTGCGACAGAATAAGTACTTCATGCAGCTTTTTGACAGTAAATGAGAAGCATCCAGCATGCTAGTCCTGCCCTCTGAAATAGAAAAACAGGAGGGATCTTCAGAGACTATTCTGTCTTCATGCTCAAGCGACTCTGAGAGCACATAAATAAAAGATGGGGTGGAGCAACCATATTTTACACTGATATTCAGAGTTGTTCAGCATCAGTAGAGCCACTGTATTAGTACACTGGCAGCTGTTGCAGGGGAACTAGTAAATGAGAAGCAAAAAACTCAGGAGAGTTATCAGTTGAACTACAGCTTAAGTAAAGCTACAGGCTATCTAGATCTATCTGTGAAAAATAGTGCAGTGTGAGTGCTAACATTTAACTCCTCTGAGAAATAAGAATGGTGTGTACAGCCAGAATGATAGTTATATTTAACATTTGTCTTTATGACATTATAGTGAACAAAACACATGATCTAGATTGATTATTTTATCTTAAAAGAATTCTCATATATATACTCCAGATGTGCAGTGGCAAACAAAAAGGTTGGTACAATTTCCCAACTGCTTCTGTAGAACTGCTAAAGACTGCCCCAAAATTAAATATGTTTCTTCTTCCTTTTTTTTTTTTTCTTTTTTTTTTTTTTTGCTGCTGGCTATGCTGCTGGAATAACTCCACATATTTGTTCAAAACATAGGAAATCAGTGTTAGTTATGACTCAAATAGTCCCGTTTACACTCTATTTGATAGCAGAAGGATTATTATCTTGCAGTGATCTGTAGAAAAAACTAAACAGGTCTGATTGATTGACTTTATTTCTCATTACATTTACATTGCTGAATGGCATAAACTGTAATTTAGAATCTTTTTTATGCAAGATTTCTCTGCTAAAACTATGTGAAAAAAAACATATTATATATGAATACCATAGACTAACTACTGTCTGATTGCTGGTTGGTACTAACATTTCAGGAAAGACTGAATTTAAGAACATTTGTAGCTGCAGTGGTAATTCAAAGCAGTGCAACGTTATCAACATTTTGTTTTGTTAAGCAAGATGTTAAGACTGTCTATGAGCAGACTTGGTTTTCAGAAAGGAGTCATATCCCTATATTTTATTCATTTTACTTCTTTTCCGAATTACTTTCAAAACCAGAAATCTTATTCTACAGGAGTTGTACTGTTGGAAAAATTCTGTGACCAGCTACACTGTAGTATTTTAGGCTGGCAAATTGTACCGCCAGTTAAGTTTTGATATATCTAGTGGAAATCACTTTCTGAAGTTCAAAGTGTTCTGCTTGAAGGTTGTAAAAGCACATAAAGATCAAGGAAAATATGATATAAAAGTTCTGCACAACTCATACCAGCTTAATTCATTTTATAATTTTATAGCATGCTTATGGCATGGACCTTAATGATGTTGATCTGTTGACTAGCCAAATCAATGAAATGTTAGTGATCTATTATAATAGCACATACCTCTTTAAAGCCCATCTACTAAAACCTTTATTTTATATCTTTAAGAGCTAGAAATGCTTTGAATATCCCATGGAACACAGTCAATTTTATTTACTTTTAGGAGTAGCGTTTTCTATGTTTGTGAGCCTAAGGGAAGGTTAATAGTCAATACAGACATCCTAAAACCAGGAATTATTAAGGCATCATACTTTCTTCCTACTCCAAAAAACAATGAGAGACAGTAAAGTGGGTTCTGTCCTGCCAACAGTCCTGTTCTCAATCTACACTAATGGAAGGTACTTGCATATGTCATCTTATCATGCAGATGAAGTGGAGTGACCTGGAGTAAGACTCAAAGGCGTTCAGGAGCTGCAGTTCCCAGTCGACTGTTCCCAGTCTTGATTCTCACACTTGGAGGATGCAACCACAGAGGCATCCACACTCTTCTGTTTCTTTCCTGCTCCTCTTTGTAGATCCAAGCTAGGTAGAACCAAGGCAGGTGAGGGCTTGCTACCACTGGTCAGGGAGCAGCTCTAAGAAGAAAGACAAGCTAGTGCCAAGGATGAAAACTAGGAGTGATGCTTCCTCCAAAATAGCAGGACACCCAACTAGGGCCAGCAGGACAAGTCTCCTATCAATGACAGGTATCACCAACAACCCAGTGACCATCAGGAAAGCAGGAGTGGGAGGGCAGGTCACAGCTCAGTGCAGGAAGGGCAGGGCAGCAAAGTCAGGAGCAGCCTGGGACAGTACTGTCCCTCACTTGCCCTTGTCATAGCTCAGCTGGGTCTGGGAACTCAAGCCTGTGCTTCAGCAGGGCAGGAGCATAGGGGTAGATGTCCCAGGAGAGATGGTCAGAAAAAATAAGGTCCAATAGTGCACTCAAAGGCCTGATCTTCTGTGACTAAGCCAGTTGTTATTTCAGAAAAATCACTTCTTTACTAGGAAAATAATTCTATAATTCTTTTGCCACGTTGTTTGTCTGATTCCCCTGTTGCTTCCTCCTGCAGATACACTGGCTGATGTGGAAGAAGAGCCTGGGAGAAGTTCAAAGGGAGGAGAATGGCTTCATGTAGATTGCTCCTTCACATATTGCTATTCCTTCTTTAAGCAAACATGTTGACTTTTGCTTCCAGTGTGTGTATGTGTATTCCTTCCCTTCATTACGGAATCACCTAAACTAAAACTTGCTCTTGTTAATGCTTGTTAAAATATGGAAGAACTTCCCAAACCCACCAAAAATCTCAGACTGCTACTGGAGTAAATCAGGATAATTTAGTTAAGTATCCTTTTCCAAACGGAGTTTGGAAAAGTTTAGATTTTTGGAATTGGAAGAGTTTAGATTTTTATGACTTTAAAATTTTCAAATTTTTTTTTTTTTTAAATTATATAAAATATAATAGTAACTACACCTGTCAAATAGAGAGATCTTAAGAGGTATCATTCTAGTAGAAGATTTCTAGAGAGAAAAAAAACAGACATGAACTTCAGGCCATGCCTGATGATAAAAAGTTTCTTTTTTCCCTCTAGTTATGACTCAGTGCTGCTGATGCCCTGATCTACTTCGTGAGGAGGTCTCTTTACCTGAATTATTCTCTAGTGACACTGGATAGAGTCACAGAGGAAGTATAACAGTGCCATGCTTTGCCAAGTCAGCTGAAATTGATAGTATAGACACAGAAGGAAAACGCAGAGTTAAAGGGTGAAACTCATTAATTCACTCCATGTTGTTAAGTGAGCAGTGTAAGAGTGAGATTGTGCACACATGGCAGTAAGGATTTTACATATTTTCCCTGGTTATTAATGATTCATTGCCATCATTATAAACCTGCAGCGTTAATAGATGAAAGTCATTTCACCTCTGCATGAGTCATTTTCTTGGCCTTACCTTATGTTTGTCTTACCTGGCAAAATTGTAAGCAGCATGAGAGCCACCTCTCAGTACTTGTCCGTAAGCATATTTTGCACAGGGGTAACTACTTCAGTTAGTAGTAATATCTGCATATATAATTCTTTTCTTACAGTATTAAGATAGATTGGTCTAAGCATTTTTATGCCCATTTAATTTTTTCATCCCATGCAGCCCATTCAGTGTCATTCAGTTTAAACAGCACAACTGCTACATGTATATTAAGGTTTTCTATGTTCTGAATGGTATTTAGCGCACTGGGGACTTCACTGCAGCTACAAGGCAACTAACAATAATTATTATTAGGAATAAAAGCAATTGCTAAGCACTTTGTACATTTCTAATACTGCATTAAAAGTAGAAACCCATATTCCCCATCCCAAATGCCAATTTATCCTAAGCCCCAAAGAGTATTAGTCTTAACCATGTACATCTGTAGTGTCACTTTTACAGAGCTATTTTAATGCATGGTTCCTCTACTATAGAATCGTAATGGAGGTTTACATGAAATAAAAAAACAATTCCTCCTGGAAGCTTATGAGAGTTGACTGTTCCATTGGAGCCGTTATGGTTTATCATGTATTTAAGGCCTTCTAAAATATGAATTATTGATAGACTCCAAGGAGCAATGTTTCTTTATCATTTATAAATATTTATTTGCTGAGTTTCAGAATGGGTATTATTGACCTCCCATAGACCGTAATGGCTCCAAGTGGTCTGTTATGCAATAGACCATAGAGTAAGATGCAATAGAGTAAGATATTTTTTAAACCCTATCTCCTATTTGATTTCCTGAAAGCATAATTAAGTGCTATTAAAATCCAGAGAAGAGGGTAATTTTAGTTATTAAGCATTTACACTTACAACCTGCCTTGTTTTCAATGCACAAAATAAAGTTCCAAATTTAACTACTTAACAATAATTTCAGGTATTTCCACTATCAATATATTCACTGTTACTTCCTTAGCTTGTCTCAGAACATGCTTTTTCACTCACTGAACACACTCCTTCTTATACTTGCTGTTCTGTTAATGTATGTGACCATAGGTGTCTGTGACATCAAAGGGAAAATTGTGAGAAAAAAAGTAGTTAAAATATCATGCAAGTTGCTTGAAATTTGAGGGGGAAAGTTGTGATATACAGTCTGCATATTATACTAGGACAGGAGCCTCCTGGTTCAAATGATTTTTTTAAATTATAATTTTAGGTTTTGTGGTTGGGACTGATTGCTTGTTTTCTCTCTCTATGCTACTGAGTTAAATTATCTTTTTTAAAAATGCAACTTGTAGTTCATACACTAAAAACCCATCTAATTTCTGTCCCTACCCATCCCAACAAGCCTTTTTTCTCAGTGTGAAGTGATGTTAATAAACTGAAACTTCTGAATAAACTTCTGAAATGTAGACTTGAATATGTTTATTTCTTTTAACTCCACATGTTGTACATCACATTTCTTCCTACAGGAAGCAAGGCTCAGTGTGAAGGCTTCATATACTTTTTACTTTGCATGGTTATATTATAAAATAAATATTAGGTACATTAGTCACTAGAGCTATGTAAGTGAAAAGATGAACTGGCGTGACATTTATGCGGTGACAAATAGCAAAGACTCATTGATTTATTTAGGAGATCAAACATTTTGAGGAGCTTTGATGCTGGGCACCATTTGCTTAATACCAAGACAACATGTTATTTATAACAACAATAAAAGATGTCTCTTAAATCTGAAAATGTGTTTTTATTCTTTTTCAGATTCAGGGGAAAACTGTAGACCATTATGATAGAATCCAAGAAAGTCTATTAAATATCACACCAGCCATGCAGGGTGTTTGAATTATAAAACAGTTCTGCTTAGATGGATTTTCAGTAGTATTTATAATAATTTATAAAACAGCGACGTTTTATTGAAAAAAAAAAAAAAAGTGAATAATCGATGTGTCCAAGCTATACATCTTAGGTTAAAACAGCTAGACTAGGTCAAAGCTGAATGTATGTTTTCCACTTAGTTTATCTAATCAGTAAGGTAGCTGGATAAATGCTACCACTTAATGAGGCAAATATTTTAAAAATATACAGATCAGATTCAGCCATCTGACTCAGTGTAGGTAGTGTGTAATTCCGGTACAACTTCTGTGGTTTTCTTTTAACTTCTTATTGAGCCTATATTATACAATATGAATATTAATATACATGATTGGCCCTTAATAATGTAATCTTCTAGGAAAACATTCAGACTAGAGATTATTCTCCCTGACCTGTATGGTTATTTTTATTTTGAGATTTTGAGTAATTGTGCATTTATGATCTAAAGAAGACCAGATGCTTCATATTCCTTAGTATTCCAAAATCCAAGTAGGTATCACTACTGGCAACATGAATCAAGAAATGCTTGTAGCATTATGCTTATTGACATTTTAAAGTCTGAAGTGTGACAACCTCAGGAGCTAGAATTTCTGAGTGTGTGAGGGAAACAAATCTCTTCCCAGTCCCCATTCTACTGACAATCTCAAAATAGTTCTCCTTCTCAAGTAGAAAAAAACACTAGAAGTCTCTCTTTTCAAGCAGTTAAGAGTGTGAGACAAATTAAATTCTTTCAGGATCTAATATGGAAAAGCTTCTTGAAGAACATTGTTTGAAGTAAAGGCTTTGTTTCTGACTCATCAGGTTTTTGGAGATGAACTCAGCAGCTTTCAGCTGATTTGAATGGAAATCTAACTATTGGCACAGTTTGCCCATTTCTGTGACTTTTCAATTCTGTAAGTAAGTTATATAGGAAAGAAGCAATTCTGACATTGAAGAAGAGGTCCAGAGGAAGAAATAGAAGAAAAGACTCAGAGATTTGTTTGTTTACTTGTTTGAGTAGAACTGCACAGAATGCCACATGTAGTAGAAAAGTGAATAATCAAAATAATAAATAAAATTAATAATAAATGTTACAAACCAGTTGGAAGCAAAAGACTCAAGAAAATAATCCTGAGGGTGAATCAGAGCATCCAGAGTTCATGTCCTTGGTTTTAATTTCACGAAAATTAATGAAATGCACAAGTACTGTAAAAATAAATAGCTTGCCTGTGGCAGCAAATAAAAGAGCCACTACTAATGGATGCATAATTGTAAAAGGACGAAGAAGTTAAATAAGCTGAATACTGTTACTTCTTGCATTTGTTGTCAACAGTGCCTGAAATTAAATAAAAAAGTAAAAACAGAGAAACACAATGGGAAAGAAGTTTGACTATTTCTAGCTTTCATCAATACATAATACTAAGGATATTTGCTTGTCACGGTTTTACTTTCTTTAAAGTAGTATCTTCATGGTCTGGATTCCTAGCAGTATGTTTCTGTAAATGTGGCCAGAGTTCACAGATGTTCAGAATGTGTAAATCAGCAGATCTTTGTTAAAGTCGATAGTGGTGTGGAAAACCTGGTACGTTTTGCTGGTTTATATTACTTTCACAGCATAAAATGGTTGTATACATTGGGTGTTCAAAGGATCCATTAAACTGAGATTATAGTTGCATTGATGAAGTGCATATCAACCAAAAAATTGCTGGGGAATAAGATTTAATAATTTTTAGCTAGATAGTTAAAATCTCTGCCCAAATGAAATTAACTGTGCAAAATGAGAAGGGAAAATTCTTTATTCTAGGTTTTGCCAAAAAGAAAAAAAAAAGGATGAAGGAAATCTTAAAGGTCTCTCGACCCTAAATAGATTGAGAACAGAGGAGATAAAGATAATATTAATACAACTGTATTAATAAACAGTCCTCTTAAAAATTAAGTATATTTTTACCCCATGTTTCCTGTTTGTTTATTTGGTATTTTTGTCAGGCAGAAGGTCTACATGGTCTACATGTTCTCTAAAGATTCAGTTTGGTTTGGACAGGCTATTTTTAGCTCAGGAGCTGAGGCAAAGGGATCCTTTTATAAACCTGATGTTAGCAACCTGCTAAAGGTAAGAACACCCCCAAGTGAAGCCAGGTTTATATGGGGCAGTGGAGAGTCCACATTGTGCTACATCCCACCAGACAGACAGAAAGGCTACTTATCTCCTGAGGTTTTTTGAAATACTAGCAGGACCAGTAACCCAGAGAAAATAGGAAGACAAGCTTAACATCAGTCTAGCTCTAGCTTTTGTTCCCCAAGGCTGTGAAGCGGTGTTTTTTTTGAAGCATGCATTATAGAATCTCAGCTCTTGTGCTTAGGAAATAAGAATCCATAATCCATAAGAGGATTTTTGGATGTAGCTGTCTAGAATCCTATTTTATTTATTTCTATATTGCCCATTGTTAATATCCTTTCTTCAGAAGTCAAAAGACAATAACACACTCATAGCTGAACAAGACCAAGCAGCATTCAGGGCACTTAATGCATATACAGAAACAAAGCAAGTGGAAGAAAAAGGAATAGCTAAAGGAAAATAAAATTCCACTGGTGAAGCAGAAAATCTATATACTGGTATAGATTTCGTTTTCTGGTAAGGTTTTCAACATTTTATATAACTTGCCATTAATTGGCAGATGTCACTTCTGGTTGGCATATTGAAGTCAGTGCATACAAATTATCCTAAGCAGCACTGAGATTAGATCAGATCCTTTAAACTGACCAAAACATTACTGATTCCAGTCACGCATAATATGCCTTATTTAGGCAGTATGCAGAAATTTTTTGCCTTTTTCGTGACAGTTTAAGAAATTCGATCAGGATATCATTCTGATTTGAACAAGCGAAAAAGGGTTAAATGTCCAAGTAATATAGAAATTTTTCTTTAACCACACTAATTCTTCCAAGCAGAAGTGGCCATCTTTTTTCTGAAACTGTGCTTTGGCTAAAAATAGGGAGAATTCAGAAGATGTTTCATTCGATTCTGAAAAAACAACAACAACAACAACAACAAACACCCTAGAATAGCTCAAAAAGCTAGCACTAAAAAAAGCAGATACTGCATATAGTTCAGTCTGTCTTTGTATCTCTCTGGCTGTCGTGCCAAAAAATCAATGTCATTAACCATAACAATAGCACATAGCACTGAATCTCTCTTATTTATCAAGAAATCTAAGAGCCTTGCAAAAAGTCCTGATAACAGCTCTTAGTAATTGGAACATGCAGCATCAGCTTGTCTTTGTTAGATCACTTCTTAATGCCACTCCACTGTACAGAGATATTTCCCCAGAAATCTCTAACCTTCACGGGTATTGTCTGATTTGAAACCTTAATGCAGTCTGGGGATTTTCATACAGAGTTACAGAGAATACAAGGAAAAGTTCTGATAAGTTTTCACTATTGCTGTGGTTATCTCCAATTCTATCTCTGTATCAGTTTACAGAAGAAAATTGAGTCTGATTTGCTACTCTTTCCTTTCTCCTCATTTACTCCTCATTAGGGAGGCATTTTCATTTCCTTTAGTAAGCCTGAATCAAAAATCAAACTTCGTATCAAGCATCACTTAGTTGACTTTAAAAAAAAAAAAACAACACTGTTTTTCACTACTGGACATTTCTACACTTCTGAGTTCTGGATAAGCAAAACATTTGTATTTTTCACTAACTAGTGGTAGCCTCTACAAGAAGTCTCTGGAGAAATTCTGTCTGTGTGAATTGCAATGACATTTTTCTTGATACCAACAACATTTATGATACAGAATTTTAAAAAAGAAACCTACTTACTTTGAGTGTTCCTATGGGTCTAATAGAAAATGGAAAACTCTTTTATGGAACCCTTGTCTTACCTAGTTTAGCTGAAAAAGTTCCACGGTTATTAATACAGTTGCAATATATATAATAAATTGCAATATAATAAATGAATTATTTAACATTAGTCATGTATCTGCTCCTATTACACTCCTGAGTTTTGATTCTTCAGTTCATTGAGTCATTTCTATGGAACAATCTAACTTTACAGTGAAGTTAGTTACAGTGATCTAAAATTATTGTCACAGATTAATGAAATAATTCCAGTTTGTCCACTCAAACCAGCATTTGGTAAAGACTCTAGTGTGAGTTTTTCTCTGTTTTACATTTTACAATAAATTGGGTCTATGCCTACTGTCACTTACCCTAGTGTAAACCAGGAGCAACTCCATTCATGTCAGTATAGTTATATAAGTTTAAAATTGTCATGAAAGTAGAATCCTTTATGGAAGTCATAAAACCAGCAGAGTGCCACCTAGCATCAGGCTGCAGGGATGTGGGTTGTTACATAAAAAGATTCATCCTCATTTCAAAAGGTGACCTGATAGACCTTGTGAGTTAGAAGAGGTGAGAAAACACCAGTAATCTGACAAGAAAAGATTAAATCATGTTTTGTACAAGGAAGAGTGAACATGTAGAGGCTGAAAGCAAAGGAGTGTTTATGGCCACTACATTCACCTAAGAAGTTTTTTGGCTTAGATATTTTTCCATGCAGCTTGGTGTTCAAAATAAACTGTTCAAAAAGTATAAGTAAGGCTGATATTATGATAAAGACACCAGCACTATTCTGCCTTTTTTTTTTTTTTTTATTTTAAGCGATTAAACACACACACATGCGTGCACACACACAGAGAATAACTATGACCTCTTGGGACACATACAAAAGCCTGACAAGGAAACAATTTTCCCTTTAAGCGATGGCTTGTACTGAATATGTTTATGGTACTGAATATGTTTATGAAGCATCAAACAGCATTTCCTCATCCAGCTGAGAAAGGATTAATTCAAATACTTTTATGTGCCAGAAGTTTAAAATCATGTTCTTTAGATGAAACAAACACCATTCCTCACACAAAACCATATTTTAAGAAGGCATGAAAAAATAGACTGAAGCTAATACATGCTAATAATCTACAGCTTGGTTCTTCACTGAGCGGTGGAATAGAAAAAGAAGCAAAGAGCAGATGAACAAGGGTCGAAGACTTTTGGACAGCGCAGAGGGAGCAGGAGGTGCATAGAGGGCCCGGTTCCCCTCGGTGCTACAGCCCCCTCCTGTGGCAGGAGGACATATGGCCACCCGCGTGCTCTTTTTGGGCAGAGGGTGCTGTGACATTAGAAGAACTACCATGCATGACTCTTTCAGACATGAAAGCTTTTCCCACAGATCTGTGTGTTTTGCAGGTCCTTGTGACGTTTTGTTTATCTCCTTCTTGTTCCCTCAAATCTCTCAAGAGGGAAGCATGCCTCAAGCTGAACTTGGATATGCTTTCCTGGCTTAAAGTATATAATGTTTGTTACTAAAAAACAAAATATGTTAGCATAAGGAAAGTAATATAAATCCATAAAACAACTGTGTCTCTTTTTCTCTGATTTACTGTAGGTTTCCTACTGTGAATCTAAAGAGGAAAAACTATGGCATAACTATGAGTAGATTTGAAATTACGTTACAGTCAAAACACATTTAATTTATCATGAATTATGAATTAAATAACTTACTAAAAATATAATTTTGGACTGAACTTTCCTTTATTTCCTGTCCAGGTACACACAATCCTTGGTACTAGTGAAACAAGGGACTTATTAGGAGGAAAAGTGTTATGTATTTTTTGATATTGATATACAAAAGAATACTGTCATTCAAATTGTCTTAGACATAAAAATCACAGCTTTTCATCAGCTGTGGAAATAAATACTCAGCAGTGAATGAAAGGCATCCAATCTCATATTTCCCTAAAGACAAAGAATGCAGAAAGATGATAGGTGAGGCTTGAGGATGCCTGCCAATGTTGCACATGTTCAATTCTGCATTATATCCTGATTCACTGAGTTTGATTACATAAACATTGCTGTCCTGAGCCTGTTCCAATTTCAATGTATATAATCAGATGTGAAATATGATGGAAGCAATTTTAGAACATGCATATATTCATTATGATGTACTGATACTAGAGGTTATCTATTTTGATGCCACTCAAAACTAAGGCTATTATCACTCTGTAGCTGGTCTAGGTTCAATACTGAAGAGCATTCTTAATGAGTAAGAGGATCATTGCAAAAACAGGTCATGAAGTAATAGTATATGAAGGCTGCTGATCCTCTAACAGGAGGGCATGAAAGGCACTCCTTTTCTCAGCTTGCAGTGTCAAAAGAAGTGCTGTGAAAGGGCCTGAAGGCTAATTCATCTATTTTAGGAAAGGTCTCCCTGGTTCATCCTCTTCTGTTGACCAAAGAAAGTTCTTTCTGATAGGATATTAATATTAATATGTATCTTTCATCTGTTTCTGCTTTTAATTAATTAACTCAAAGAGCAGCAAAGTCCAAAATCAATCTTAATGAAAGTTTTATATCTTAACCTTTCTTCAAGAGTGATCTAGTTTTTTACCTCTACAGCTGATTTTTATATTCTTGTCTGAAATCTTCAATGCAGGGACAATGCAGATGAGCAAGAACTATCCCTGTCTACTTTTGATAGGTAATTTCTGAAGTTGAGTTTGATTAGAGCCCATCACCTTGTAGTTAGACAGGAATTTCCTGTCCCCAGATGAGCTTTCTCCACCAGAGAGTATAATGAGTGCCAGGCAGTGTAGCTTGAGAGGTAAGCTGCATTATGTGTCACCATGTGATAATATACATAATGCAAGTATTTAGGAAGGTGATAAATCAACAGTTCTCCTACTTATTTCTATACATTATAATTATAATCAAAATCCTAAATGTATTTACTTTTTCAACACCCTTCTACATAACATCTAATGGAGAGTATTTGTTTAGAAAAATCCCTTGACTTTTAAAACAAAAGAGTACTTATTTTCCTGCACTTCTAGTTTTAAGTCAAGACAATATTTGAGTATGAAAGGTTCTGTCATTTAACAGACAAAGAACAATATAAAAATCGGAAGAAAATTTAGCAAAAATTGAGCAAATTTAAAGTATTGGTTTGATTGGAAGCACAGTAATGCTTGAAATATTTTATAAAAATCTGTGTTGATTCTCTGTAATGTGAGCTTTTAAACTGAAGACAGAATATTTTTTGAAAAAAAGTATTTCCTTTCAGACATTATTTACTTTCTTTTCTGTGATAATTACTTAGAGCAGTTCCATGCCCTCTATTGCTCAAGAGGCCTTAATTGTGTCTTTGGGCCAAAGATCTTACAAACCTGTAAATACAACCAGAATATCTCCAAGAGCACCTAGTTTTTATCTGTGAGTTATTATTCAACAACTAACTTGCCTATTCCTGCCAAACTTTTGCTGCCAGCTGCCGCTTAAACACATACACACACATACGTATGCACCAAAAAGTAAATCTACACAGTGTATTGATAAACCACAAGTTTTACAGCATGAATTTTCTTCAGTCTCAGCTAAATGGAGATATGCAGTGTAACTGCAAGTCTTTTCTTACTTTTTGTGCTTAGGCGACTTAGTCCACTTTTGCTGTGAAGTCTTCAGTCAATTTCTCTGTGTCCAACTGGTTTCTTTTTAATAACACAGAAGTTTCTGCAATGACTGTACATTTTAATACAAATAACTAATACAAAGTAAGGGATTTAACGCAAGTAAAGCTTTCCATACATGTTGCTTAATCTAGACGCTTTAAGGCTTTCCAAGGGAGTAATCTGGTACCAGAGGAGGATTAGTGAAGGAGGTACTACTTTTTTGCTAGGGATGATAAATTCAGCTCTGAAGTTGCAGATGATTGCAATTTCTTGATTGCAAGACAGCCAAAATAAAATTCCTTAAACTGGATGCTACATCTGCTACTCATCTATTGATAGTTTAGAGATTTGTAAAGATGTTACAGAACTTCTTTTATATCCCTTTCTTAACTGAGACATTCTGAGATGCATTTAATACTGTATCTGTTTATTCCATTATGAATGTTGAACAGACAGCAGATCACGTGGAACTCCACACCAAAGGGTGTTATGGTGGCTAAAAATTTGTGTGGCTCAAGAGGAAACTGGACAAATTCATGCCAGAGAATCTATTGAGAATTATAAAATAATGCCATGTGACACAGGAAGACACTAAACTTTTGGAGACTGGGAGAGCACAAGAGGAAACTATCATGTAGGCATAGCCCTCCTTTTATCTGCCTTAGGTATTTCCTCTCAGCAACATGATCATGGGCCAGCTGGACCTTCCTCATGTTCTTATTTACAGTGGCATCACCATCTTTCAAAAATACTTGGCAAGGCCCTGAAGGATCATTAAGGCCTGTTTCTGTCTTTTGAAGAGGTATACAACTATGGTAAGTCATTGAAGAAGGTATTGAGTTGTAATATTTTCTTATCATATTTACCTTTGAAATATACAAAAGGAAGGCATATCACACTCTTATCAGAATCACCTTTTTTTCTTTCTGATTCTTTATATCCAGAGATATTCTTAGAGACAAAAGCATCTCATTCAAACTAGGCAGGCTTCTTGGAAGAGCAAATATGGCCTCTTGGAGAGTACACTCATCGTTCTCCAGGAGACTAGGTAAGGCCATCTCTCACCTCTCAGATAATGCAGTCCCCCCTGTCAATTCTGGTTCCACAAAGGTATATTTTTCTGTGACAGAACTTCAGGCACAGAAGCCAGCATTCTGACAGAATATGATAGAAATATAATATCTGGGGCCTAACCTGATTAAAAAGAGGCATATTGAGTCTTGGAATTATTCCACGTGGCTCTCCAGAGAGAAAACTAGTTTATGAGATCTGACAGATTCAAAACCCATATGTTTTCTTCCTCTTGATATGAATGATGGCGAAGGAAAGATATTCAGGTTTGGTAAAAGCCCTTTGATATGTGCTGATAAAAATACCGCAGAATAACCTAGACAGATGCATATTCATTTTTTCTCAGTGGCCAGAAAAACATTTTTATTGCACAGCACAAATTTTTCCTCTACTGTATGCTTCTTGACTGAATTTGCAAAGTGAAGGGGTGACATAAAGGAAACTTTTCATGAACTTGTGCATGTTGCTACATGTGTCAGAAAGCTTAAAAAACAAGAAAAGGCTAAGAAGCAGGGTTAGGCAACCACTCCACTGCAATATATATTGGCATTAAAAGGTAATTTCTGGAAACATCAACTGTCAACTAGAATCTTAGCTTGATTAGGCTACTAATGGCAAAGTCCAAACAACTTTCTTCCCATATGTCCCATATTGAGCTTGTCTGGACAAAAAAAAAAAAAATGAAGAAGAAAAAAAAAAGTAAAAAGTAGTGTCAACGTTCTAATTTGATGAAATGAACAATGGCCTCTACTATGTTAAAAAAGCAATCACAATATTGTCTTTATATAGATCCTTCGGCACTGAAAAGGCTAAAGGAGGTTTACTGATATTGGCAGCGGAGGCATTCTAAGTCTCTTCATTATTTACAGATGATTCCTAAGACAGGCAATTCTTATCATGCTTGTTTGCATGGAGAATACTTACCTAGAGCTATTTCCTGTCTCTTTGAACAAATATTTACACTTGCAAGTAGCTTTACATGTGTGAGTAGTCATCTCATGTGTGATTTCCGTAGGGCTATTGACATGTTTGCAAAATTAGAGCAAGTTTTTGAGGGCTGTGAAAAATCTTTTCTACCCATTTCTCAACTTGCTAAAACTCTTCCTGTGAATTCTAGCACCTGAGAAAGCCCCAAAATTATCCAATGGGGACATAGAGACATATATTTATAGCCATTAAAGCCACTTAGGAAATATGGATTGAGTGTGCTTGGTTTTGAAAATCTGTTTCTACATTATTTTGATTGTGTAGCTGATTGCCTTATTATTACAAATGTCAGCAGTAAACCAATATTCAAATATGCAATTTAATGGAATTTATCATATGAAAGAAAACTCCTATTTTTTCATGTTGTCACATACTTACAACAAGAAGACAAATTGTAGTGAATGTATTGCCATTCCATGGAATAATGGCCTTTGTGCATTCCTGAATCTGCTGGCAATCAGACAGATTTTTGAACAGAAGATAAAACAGGCACTGCTATTCCACGGCTAATTCATACAAGACATACATTACTGAAATATTGTAACAGAATCCATGAAATATACTACTAAAGATGTTAAGAATCAAATATATTCAACAAAGAATTTCAACTTTCATAAGGCAATTTGAGGTATGCCTGCCAAATGTACAGGATGCATTCTCTCATGCAGAAAAAAGATTGTTTAAAAAAAAAATAAATACAACAACAACAAAAAAACCAACCAAAAGAAAAGCTACTATGTTTTATTCATATGCATATAGAATTCAAGAGCATCAAGTCATTAAATTCCATGTAAATTTAGTTTCTCTCTGATTAACTGATGATAGAAAACACAATATCTGAGACTTTCTTACATTTATAACAACAACTGGATATGTTCTGACATTTTAGTGTCAGACTAAACACTTATGGCCTTGGCAGTTTCACTAACTCTTTAAAGAATAAAGAGAAGGAATTCAAACCTCCCTCTGCTGGACCAGCAGAAAAGAGCTGCCTGGTTACTTAAGCTGAATCTTCAGGTTTGACTAAATATTAATGTAGACACAGTAAGATTTTTTTTGTTATTGAAAATTACTAATAAAACCTTGATGAATTAAATAGGCTTAGGTTACAGTTAATTTTCATATACTAATTCACTATATATTTGAAACCATATAAGTCTGACAATTTTTGCTGTCTTTGTTGATGGCAAATCTTTACTAAATTGTTCCTGTGTGTGCAATTGCAATGAAAGAATCTGAGTGAGGTACTCATGAGGTCTGAATTAGATCAAGTAATTATCTAGGGAATCATAGAATAATAGGTCTGGATAAAGCCTCAGGAGATCATTCAGCTTGTTCCTTTGTCCTGAGGTAGAATCTGCTATGTGTGGGCCATTTCTGTCCTCAGTTACCTCCGAGTCTTAGATGTTCTTAAAGCTCTGTGCTTTTCACACTCCTCCCTATCACTAAAGTATTCAGAGAATTATTTCTTTTCATTTAAGTGACTTCTAATAACATCTTATTTTTTTCTCAGATATTTTGGTATTTTTTTTTCCCCAGATGACACCTTCCAAAGATAAAAGAATGCAGAAAAACAAAAAAAACCTTTAGAAAATGTAGGGTAATAAGACAGTTATTACTGAAGACAAACTTCTACTAGTTTCAATTACTACCTACTATTATAGCAGGATTCTGTGAACAATAATTCTATATTCTTCTCATATACTACCTTTGTGACTTTTATACCTTGAGTGCATCCTTGCCCTCCAAAAAGATGATTCCTAACATTTTAGCTGTTCTTCATGAGTGTGCTCTCCATCCTTTAACTTTTTTATCTACTTTCTCTGTGCATTCTATAACTCTGTTATAGCCTTCTTGACAATTGAGATGGTAGTTTTGGAGAACTGTCAATGAGGACTCCAAATTGTCCTCCATAATCTGGAACTGCCTGTAGATGAGAAAAGATTAATCATGTAGTCTTTTCAGGGATGTCTTCTGCTTCTAGCTACTCAGATAAGGTCAGGGTGGCATAGTAATTCTGTGCACAAATTCAATTTTCTGTATATTCCAAAGTGATTTTGTAGAAAGAAGAGTTCTACACCTCCAAAGTGACTGAAAAAAATGGGTGCATTTTTAAATAATACAATGTAAGAACATACTATTAAAAAAAAAAGCTTCTGAAGTTAAAGTTTTGTGTTCCTACTAAGAAAATTAATCTCATAAAGGTGAGCACTGAAGCTAAGAAGGAAATTAAAATGTCATGTTTTGTTCAGTCAGCTCTTTGCTTTGAGATTCTATTTCTCAAATAAATAGCACTTCAATGCTATTAAAAATGCTCATGACAAAGGCCTATATTTTACTTGCTAAGAACTTCATGTTTTATTTTTAAGAAGAATTAAGAGTCTCAACTATGTCTTGTCTTTGAAATAGGAAGAAGGCCAGGAAATCTAGCATTATTTGGCATATTTGGAGAAGTACCTTGTGTAATGTAGGCATGGATAGTGCATTTGTTAGCCAATGAATCATGCAATAGCATATACCTTGTTTTTGATCTTGAAGATAATTATTGTGCCAAGACTTATCAAATAAATTAACATATCTATAAGAAGAGAAGTTCACACTGTAATATAATTTACTCGGTGACTGAGTGGCAATAGAAGGGAAAGAACATGGGATGACTGTAGTCCTGGGACTACTTCCATGTCACAGAAGTCATATGCAGTTGTTTGGGATACATGAAAGTAGGTGTTGAAATGAACAATATTAGGAGACTATGAGTATTCTCAAAGGATAACTATGTGGAAGTTTAGTGCCTCTAGAAGTCTGGCATACTGTCTCTAATGGATATTGAAAGTGGTATGTCTCAGCACTGATGGTCAAACAATTTTCATTCTCATTGGTAGAGAAATTTTGGGTAATGGAGAGTAAGTTTCCTGGCAGATGCACAGCACATTTACATAGTGTAAGCAGCATCTAGGGAAATCATGAAAGTTCTTTCATCCTAAAGTAATAACTATTGGTCTATCATTGATATCTGACTACAATTCTCCAGAGGTTATACCACAGGCCTCCTTTTAAATCTTGCATCTGCTGGTGGTTTTTTAAATTACAGTCACATGATAGAGTATGTAAGAGTTTTATGATGATATTAGTTTTATTGAGCTAATTTAATAAAATACAACATGCCAAAAGCACTAATTTTGCCTTGAATAACCTTTGCTCCAAAATCCAAAATGCATACTGCATTAATGTGAGCAAATTATTGCATCTAAATAGGTACACAATATACCGTGGTACATTTTTGATGACACAAGTCAGTGCCATTTTGCCCAAGACAACTGCTAATGGTGACTCACAGTAAATTGCAGTTAGAAGGCTTTGATGTGTCATGACTTCTGCAGTATATCTGAGAAGATGTCTATGAATAAAGGAGCAGTGAACCATATACCCTACAGCACCCCATTTATTTTTGGTACAGTCAGGCAAGCCACTTAGTTTAAGTAGCAGAATTTTGCATATATAGGGGAAACTGTATTCCATTTAACATTTTTGTACATCTGTGTTGAGCTACCAGTCACCAAACCTGGAAGACAGTTTTTGTTAAAAAGAAGTATACCACCTGATAAAAATATGTGTCTGGTCTAAAAAGGAGCATATCAAATGAAAAAGTTCAAGAATGATACCCCAAAAAGATTTGCATGCTCTCAAATCCAAGAATACTCCCCAGCTAGTGAGGTTCAGACTAAATATAAAATTAACATTTTAAAGTAAATAATCTAAAAAGCTTACTAATGAATTTGCTGCATTCTTTTTCAGTAGTGATCTTTAATGAGAGCTGGATAGCTTTCTGAAAGAAACACGAGGCTCAATCAAAAATCAGAAACTGATAAAAAATTGTTCCTCTGTCACTGAATGTGTAATCCAAGTCCGACTTTCATATGTCTTATCTGGATTTGGGGAAGAGGAGAGGAAGGGAAGGAGAAAAAGTAAAAAAAATGTTGATCTACATTCAAATAGATATTTTTGTGTGTTCAGTTTTGGAAACTGTAAAGCTTAAAGATTAGATAAAATTAGCCTTTTAAAAGAAATAGATCTTATTAAAGATTTAAAAAGAAACAAGTATTGAAATAATAAATATCCATCAAGGAAGCTTTTTCAATAAGATTATTGTCTGTATTCTGCTAACCAGTTTTAAACAGCTCACCTAAAAGATGCCCTGAGTAGCTGGAAGAATCTTATTCTGAACTTCAGTTCTA
>BJBW01008290.1:0-26073 GCA_004320125.1 Scolopax mira
GGTCACCTGTCCTGTCCTCTCCTCCCCACAGGTGGGACCCCTCTACGCGTTTCCGCTTCCGACCCTCCAATGGGGCAAATAACAAATTTGCCTGACCTTGGTTGTTATAGCAATAAGTATAAGCAAGGGCCTCTCTGCACACCATTCCTTGGTATAATCAGGTCTTATCACTGTGAGAGTGAACAGTTTCTGAACAATATGCTGTTAATTTCAGAGCTTAGTTAGTTAGAAGAGGCCCAGAAGAAAAAGTAAAATTACTGAATACAAAATTAGTTCTGTTTTACCTCAAACCAGGACATTGATCCATTTTAATTGCCTCAAGGGAACATAGCTTACACAGCCAAAGCCAACCTCCCAGTTTCATGTGCTGCCACCCTCAGCAGTGAAAATACAGGCTGGTCTGGTGACATAAATAACCCTGTGTCTCAAGCCCAAACAGAGCTCGTGTGTCTGGGAAACTATTTCGGCTAGTCTCTGCATGTTTCCCTTTCAGGGAGACTGATTAGGTCATGTACTCTTCCTTGGAAACCATCCAGATTTTAAGGGATTCATCTTTTTGCCCCATAAGTAGTCATGTCTGTACACTGGCATGGCATTCTCATGTGGTTTTCCACCTACTTATGTGAGTAATGCTAACTGTGATATGAAGTGTTATGGGC
Source organism: Scolopax mira (assembly GCA_004320125.1). Lineage (NCBI taxonomy): Eukaryota > Metazoa > Chordata > Aves > Charadriiformes > Scolopacidae > Scolopax > Scolopax mira. The sequence goes on from BJBW01008290.1 coordinate 660, forward strand.
ACCAATTCCAAGAAAACACCCTACAGACTTTCAAGGATGTGTTCCAGCTCAGGTCTGTCAAGAAGAAGTAAAGCCCACTAGTACCCTCTCAACCAAGACAGAGGAAATGAGATAAAACAGTGAGAACTACCACAAAGGAGGGACAAGGATCAAGAATACTCTAATTCTACTACTTCAGGATAAAATCAAGTGTGCTGGGTATTTCCAAAAAGGACAGCAGCCCAGAGCTCTGACAATTTGGCTTTTGGGGACAGGAGGAGAGGACAATCTTTTATTTTGCGACCCCAAGAAACAGACAGCAGGTGGGAGTTTTAAGGGACGAGATCTGAGGCTGATTGGCATGCTTGCTTAAATAGAGTGTGTGACCATCACAGAGAGCAGCCTCCTTGCCCTCACTCTCTGTTCCCACCATGATTCTCAGCCTCTGTTCCTGATGTCCTCCCCTCCTACCCATAACTCCCGTCTTTCTGCCCTAACAGTTACTCCAAATGACACCTGTGATTATGCAGCTCCCCAAATGCAGAGGTGCAACACTGCAGCATCTCCCAGGACTGGCCTCCTGCCTGGGTGGCTGAGGACACACGACTGGCAGCCTGATGGAGATGAAGGCAAGTGGGTCAGGTCCCACGTCAGAAAGAGAAACAAGAGTGGTTATCAGGCTGCTGTCTGTGCAGTGAGCGGGCACAGCTTCACTGAGACCTGGGTGAGTAAAATAAGATCTCAGTTCTCCAATTTAGTGTTTAAAGAGCAAAGCACTATAAATCAATGCACCTCTGCAGCTTCCTTTTACACACTTTGCTGTGCAAGAAGAGGGGTGGAAAATACATACACCTGCTATGCCAGTATTTATTTAGCTGGCAGAAATTATAATTTTGCAAAGATCACTACAAACAAGATATTAATCTTAAGTCTTGGAAATGAAACAAAAATGCAAACTGATCCAGTGGCATACATACCCAGAAAGCAAACAAATGAGAAATGTCTCATCTGTTGTTCTCACAGAAGGAAGAAGAGAAACAAAAAGACTAACTCATGGTTTATCCTCAGACCAGCCCTCTCATCAGGCAAACAGGCCAACACTGAAGGTTTACAATATCTACGAGTTCTTGTTTCTGTTGCTATTAAACTCTGGAGCTTTACTGAAGTCATTTATGGAAGCATGTTTCAGGGAGGGCACTGACTTAGGAATGCTTCTGGATTTGGAAGTATGGGTTTTAGCCAGCACATAGTATTTTAATCTTTTTGATATTTTATTGCCAGCAAAGCTTTTGATACTGATGTTTCCAAAACAGGGCAAAACAAAAATCAGCTTAGCTAAAATGAACCTTTAGATGCACTTGTATACTTAATATTCTGGAAGTTCCCAGAGGTCTCAGAAGTAGCATGTACACCAAGAAGAAGAAAGTTAATTCTTTTGTGTTAGGCACATTTTATCACACATTTTCAGGAATACTTCAAGAATTCTCTCCCACAGTCATATGACAGCTATAGTGGTACTGCAGAAGGGAGGAAGTCATATCTTTAAATCCAAGCCAGTGCTATTGGAGGCATGCAAACTGTGGATGTTTATACCAGAAAACAAAACCACAGCTTAAATAAAAGTGTTATTCAATATTAATTATTTAAATGTTAATTTCACAGCACTGCTAAGGGAGGAAAAAAGTAGAGGGATCAACAGATGTTTTCCAGTTCTTCACCCCTTTTCTGGAGAACCAGAAATATGACACAGTATCAGAAGCAGGGATAAGAGCACAGGTCCTGGTCAAGACAGAGACAGCCTCAAGATTCTCCACAGAACAGAGCTCTGAACAGAGCAGAGAACCTTCAGCAGGAGATGCTTAGGGAAGACAAATACCTGACACCCTCCTTATAATGGTTTGTCTCAAGATTCAGTCAAAAGCAGGTGAAGGCAGGAAAAGAGTTGAACCATGCTCTTTCATGCTTCTCATGAGGATGTGGACAAAGGGGTAGGAGACACAGCCAAGGAAGTATTACCTAACCCTTCTTCTTTGTCTAACTCCAGGAAAAATCCGTGGTCATGAACTCTGAATAGATGCCCTTTTCCAGATGGTTGGCATCTTTTAGGGTCTTCTACCTCACAAAGACTTTTCCTCTCCCGAGAATTTCCTAGGGTGCCTTATGGGCTTGTGGGCTTTTTTGAATTACCTCTGTCTGGCACCTGGCAATTCATTGGAGGTTTAGGAGGCTCTGCAACTCAAAGCTTTCAGCAAAGATTTAGGTGGCTCTGAGATCCAGTAATGACTGAGCACTACTCTAACAGTACTGGTCTAGCAATGACTGGTCATGACTAGGCTTTCTTCTGTGAAACAAGTTTGATTTTCCTTTCATCAACGTGGGAAGGTGAAAACTCCAGCGACAGCATGCCTGACTCAGTGAAGGAGATCTGAAACAACAATGCAGTCTGCTGCAACAGACTGCTTCAGATGCCCTTTCTGTAATAGGACCTCAAGCCCACCAGAGCTTTGAGACGGATTTGCTGAGACAATTTTCTTATAATGAGCTCCCTAAAAGGAATCAAAAAAGCTTTCAAACTCACAAAGCCTGTTTTGGTTTAGAATCAGGAAAAGAAAAAGATTAAACCAGTGAGGTCAGCAGAAATGTAAAGATGTTTATAACTACTTCTTTCCTGGTACTGGTGTCCCTGTTTCTGTGCCTATCTTCAGCCAACTGAGGGGCTATCCAGACTCCCTGGTGCCTTAGGAGTTTCTCTGTCCATCACCATAAGACCACCCTCTTGGACTTGTTGGATATATATCCTGCCCTCTTCAGCTGTCTCTGCTGCAAGGTCCCTGCTCTCCCCCCACCCTGCTCTGACTCTAGACAGGTATCAGGGCATCTCTCAGTGTCTGGGACCATATCTCCTTGAGCACATTCAGTTGCTTTTGAAGGAAGGGATACTCTTGCCTCCCTTCCAGCGGTGTCCACACAACACAATTCTTATAAATGAACTTAACACAGGAGCGGAAGGCAAAAAGGAATAAATAGACACTGTTCACCAGCCCATCAGATTCTCAACAGGAAACATCAGAAACTTCCCCTGCATCACTCTGAAAGCAAGTCTATCAGTAATGCTGGGTTTCACAATTTGAATATATTTTCATGTAAATGGTTGACCTGTTTATGTATTGGCTTCCTTAAATTTCAGATTAGTCTTTTATCAGCTTCGTATTTTTTCAGGTGCAAATCTTAGTCATTTTGACCCTCAGGCACATTATGACTACATCAGCACATGCAAAACCCAGAACTGAAGTTAGGTAATACTGCAAATAAAACCCTGAGAGGAGGAAAGACCTGGTATCATGAATGCATGTAAAATGCAACTATTTACACCATTTTGCCCCTTAAAATGTAAAAGGAAACTTTTTGTCCTTGGCCCTATTCCTCTGTAATTCGTAGCACTGTTTCAAGTCCTCCATCCATCAGTCCAACTCTCTGCTTCATTAAATTTTTAAACAAATATAAGTGAGGGAACCAGACATGAAATCCTAATCCATCTCAGGTTTACATGGCTGTGTCTCAACACTTGGCTCAACATTTTTTTGGATCTCAGCTGTATCTGCTAGCCAATATGAATTGGGGAAGCTCAGCACGTGATACACTAATTAACTCACGTATGAAGACAGATGAGAATGAAGCTGGTACACCAGGTAACAATGAGAAGGTGAGGTGTGGTAGTGTAAAGTTCTCTGGAACTAAAGATGGTGACAGGCATATCCATATGGCAGTAGGAAAGGAAGTGGAAGATTTGCTCTTCACATTAAACGATAGCTTCTGCTGAGATGTTTTATGTTCCTGCACCCCTCCAGTAGCACCACCTGATAGGTGCACCCTCTCCCTTTTTTCCTATTTGCCGCAGGACGTGTGTGAAGCACGGACAATGCCTTCTGACTTTCCAGGTTTATCTGTTAATCAACACTGCAGCATGGCTCATCCACACAACCCCTTCTCTGACGGGAGGAAACCAGAATAAAAGCACTCTCTGTGCTGAACCCCTGGGTAGCAAGAGCTTGCGATACCCAAACTTTTAAGTCCTTTCATGACTACAGGTAACAAGCTTTGGAAAAGCTCTAAGAAAAAGCTTAGGAAAAAAAAAATCATGTTTGTCTCTATTATAGCAATACAGTCTTTCTGTAGACCTTTCTGTAGCAAGAAAACACACCCAGCTCCACTTCTGAGAACCGCAGACATGTCTCAGGACCTTCTCATATCCTCTTTTCCAGAAAAACTGGTTTGGGAGGCAAAAAAGAAAACATAGTTATCTTTCTCTTTTATTTGGTGGCCTAAACAGGGGAAGAACCTGGAGAGATGCCCCTGGATTTGAGTCACCCAGTCCCTGAAAGGGTGCTACAAAGGACTACACAGCCCTGAAGTGTCTCCCTTAGCGTGCTACCACTGCCAAGCTGAGCCAGTGTACTTAGGAGCACGACAGTAAAACCACCCAGGTGCAGTCATTGAATGCTGCTGTTTGCAGGAAAAGTGGTTATGTGTCCATCCCTGAGCACCCCTCAGGTATTTGGGAACCTGATCACAGCAGCCAAGGTTGCTGAGACCCCTTGGTCTCAGAAACACCCACAAATCTTATGACAGAAATACCTGGAGTCCTGTAACCTAACAGACTATTTCCTATTTTGTAGCAAGAAGTTTGTTAGAAATTGCATGAAGAATGATGGCCCAGCATGGTGACCCAGCTGTGGTATGAAAAATGCCATAATACTAATAAATCAATGAAGCACAGGAGCCTGGTAAGAAACTGCTAATGTTTTGATTACTTCTCCAGTGCTATTTGGAGAATTTCCCATTGACCAGAAAACTAGGGATGGTTGTGGTTTCTGCCTGGCCAGTGGCAGTCTACAAAAAAAATGCCTTGAGATGATAGGATTTCTTTGTCTCTGAGTAGAATCATGTCTTTCAAGGTAGAGAAAGAGAGAGCAAAGATAACTCATTAATTTCTTGTTAATCCTTTCCACAACTCTTCTGAAACAAGAATAAGCACATGCAACAAACAGAATAAATTCAACTTGAACAATTTGCTCAATGCCATAGAACAAAACACAGTCAAGCTAGAACCCAATCCCATCCCTTAGCTATAGTTTTTGTCTTCTTACCTGATGCACAGTTAAACTAATACTGTCAATTTATTTCATAGGCACTGTTGATCATGATATCTCTATTGCTTGAAGATAGTGAGCATGGAGTATCTGCCTACAATAAAAACTGCTGCAAAATGAAAACATGAAGTCTGCAGACTGTACTTTTTTCATGGATTATCTAGCTTTTAATAAGCTGAAAAAGTTCTAATTCTGTTTCAGTTCCTCTGTTTCTGCTGTACCAGAAACCTTTGCTACTGGTTCTTGGGATTTTAAGCATTTATTCATCAGAATTACCACTAATACTCATTTCAGGTTTAGCTTTGTTGATTTTATATTCCTTTCTATTGTCCTAAACTGCATTAAATGTTTTTTTTCTGGAAGAAATTCTTTAGGCTCTAGCAATTTCTGAGAAGCTATTTCAACCTGAGCTGCTCCATGCTGAGCCTCGTACTGTTCATATCCTCCCTATAGGGCGTCAGTGTCTTCTTCTTGTCAAATGTCTCATTGTTTCTCCTCTCATCTTAAAAAAACATAACCACAGCTCTAAACACATAAATATCCCTAAAACATATTAAAAAAAAAAAAAAGCTACATTTATTTTCCACAAATCAGAGCCAGAGATAGATGTGAAAAAGCCCAAGGCATCTCAGTCTCTCCCATTGAAGCTGCTCCACTTTGTGAAGACAGGGCAGAAACCTAAACCCTGCCTCCTTTCCTGGTGGTACCTTTCCTTTCGATACCAGAGGTGTTGGCTCCACTGTCACTGAACCTCGGGGCAGAGAGAGACCAACTGGAGAGTATGCCATTGTCCACTGGTCAGAGTACTCATCAGGAAAGTGAGAGCTGTGGTCAAACCCCTTGAAGAAAAGAGGGAAAGATTCAAGACAGTCTCCAACTCCATCACATCATACGCTATTTTTTATTAAATCCTTACTTTAGTAAAAATGCTATAATAATTCCTACAGCATCCAAGAAATGCCTAGCCTATTCCAGCAGGGATCAGGCATAGCTGACACATTTGGCTCTCCAGTGTGTTTTAAGATACAGATTGTTCTGGTAATGTACCTAAAGACCTTCAGAAAGGCAAATTTGTGCATCAAGGTCCTCATATGTCTCTATGGCTAAACAATAACTAAGCAAGGAACTCCAGAACATAAATTTGGCAGTTAGATAACTGTGCCATCTTACTGTGGTCATTTCCAAATGACACCCAGCTGGTGGGAAACATAGAAAGAGGAACACAGTGGGCTGTGTCAAGCTGACCTACATCTCCCTCCAGCATGTGTTATTGTTTAAGGAAGTTTGATAGTGTTTCCAAATTCACAGAACTACAGTTTTCACCAGGTTGCAGAAGACAAATGACTAGCCCACAAAAGTTGGACTTCAACCAACAACTGGTGAACTTTATTTCATTATTATCTAATTACTATCTGCTTTTATGGAAAAATCAAGCAGAATGACTCATAAGTAATAATGACCTAAGCCCCTATGCTCTATATTGTATTTGAAGATTTCTTCTTGTTCTATTCAAGCTGCCTTTTCAGACATGCAGAAGTACACAAACAACACTTTAAAAGTAAGCAAAATAAACATAGAAATTGAAATGTAGGGTCTGTAGCATCTTTATGCAGGCACTTTATCCATTAGTAGGCCATCAATAAAATCTTTAGGTGGGAAACAGTAGGCTGGATTCATAACTACGGCCTATTAGCTTAGGTCTGTGTTAATGTCCACCACACTTCACAGCAACTGGGGGTCTGTGTGGTGTGTGGTGTTGTGCAGTGACACAGAAGCTTCTACCTTGTACACAAGCCCAGCCTTGACACTTTTTTCTCCGACCGTGACTAATTTTCCTTGGCATGTAGATACACTAAAATTTGTCATCGAGAACAAGATTGTCACAGTATTTACTCAGCTGTGATTGCAAGCCCAGCTGCCAAGAGAGACAAGAAGAGGTACTAATTCCCATCACTCTGATATGGGTACAGGAGCCAGTAAGGGACATAAAGCTGCCAAAAAGAAAAAAAAAAACGTAGCACTCTTCTGTTCAGAGCAACCAAAGGGAGGAGAAGGTATGTATGTCATGTTGTTATCTGCCCACTGACTGGTGCAGATTCTAAGGATACTGACTGTGCTATCAATGCATCTAAAATGGCTGGAAAAACATAGGGTTTAAGTGGGACTGGGAGATTTTCACAGCAGCTAATAAAGCTGCTTCTCTGGAGAGAAGAGACAAAACGTGTTATTCCAGCCCATTTTGTAGGGCTAATTGGATGTATAATCTGGTTTCTAGTTTTTTAGTTTCCTCTCCTTACAACTGTACTACCAAACTTCCCACAAAGTTATACAATAACAGCAAAAGAAAGAAGGATAAGAATTTAGAAGTGAGAGAAAAACACATAATTTCAGAAAAAGACTGTATAAGAAGAAAGTTTTAAAAAAAGAAAAAGAAAAAGGCCTTAGTATATTTTTCAGAAACACGCATTTTTTCTGAAGTGAACAGATCACTTTCAAAGCAAGCATGCAAGAAGCATCTCCTTTCTTGACTTATTGTGACAAATTTTACAGTTCTTTGTTTTGGGGTGTCTTATAGAGCACAAATGACCAACAGTGAGAGAGAGTCTCATGCTGGAGAATCAGGAGCAAAATTTGTAAATGCACGTTTCCAAAAGCAGCTGGTGAATTTGGGTGCTCTTCTGAGGCCTCACAAGGCCTGCTTTTGCAGAAGCCCTGAGAGTGTACAAGTCAGCAAAGAGTGAGGCAACACAGTAGGATATAAGCATTGATAGAAAGAGAGAAGACAACACCCAAGTGTTGTGCGACCACTTGACAAAAAGAGAGCTCTCAAATCTAGAGGTGGAACCTGACACACAATTTTGTGGTGTGCAGTATCTGACCTCAACATCTTGCACACTAAAGACATTTTTATGAGAATATCAGCACATGTTGTGGTAGCTCCAGGCGCTTAGAAAAAAATAATCAAATTCAGCTCTCCCATACCAAACCACATCACTGTTATTCCCTAAATTAAAAAGGTGTTTGTTACGGATTCCAGCTCCCCCACTGTCAAATCCTTTGCTCCTCCTGCATCTGAACCCCACCAAGGGCTAAATCCAAGAATGACTGCTGAATAAAGCTATTTTGCAGACACACAATGAGCATTTTGTTCAAGCCATTTAAGACATATTTTACAATAAATCTTTTCATTATCAGAGGCATTTAAAAAATGTTTTCCCTTTAGTCACAGTTTACAGATTCACTGTGTACAGTATTAAGTTTGGTATTTGATGCACAGCCCTTTTTTTTTTTTTAATGCTTAATCACTTTTAAACCACCCCATGTTGCTAGAGAGGGCCAACTAGGGGTAAGTAAATGTTATTGTTTATAGCACATGTTTTCATGTTCTTTCTCAGAATAGAAAGTTAGGTGACAGTATCTATACGGATACAACTGCTTTATAGCATTGGTTTCTTTAAGGTGTTTCCTTGTGAGTTTTTTTTTAAAGATCAGTCATTCGAGATCTGCAGGATTCTATGACACCCCCCAGGAGTCTGCTTGGACCTAATGAAATGTACTGACTGGTATCAAAACTGTCTCCTCACCAGAAAGATCTAGCATCAGTGACTCAATTGAAAACTCTGCCTACTGATGCGAGACCCATGATGGGTTAGCAGAGGAACCACATTTCCCTGTGTGGGAAATGTTCTGTATGTTAAAAAGAGAAAAGGACTCCCCCCAGAATCTCATTTTTCATGTTAAAACTTATGCAACAATGATTTCCTCAAACAAAGACATCTGACTCAAAGTTGCTGGCAGGGAATGCAAGGTTAACAGCCACCTCCTCATCTGCTTAGGCCTCCTTTATTCATGACTTCACCCCTCATCTTCTAAGAAGTAAATTTATCCTCTATTTTCATCTAAGAAATGAATGTGTCACTTCATTATACTGAGGAGTTTGTATTTTCCTTCTCTGGAGTGCGTAGCTGAACATTACTTCTCTTGCTGTGGTTTAGGCCCGATTAGGCAATTACAAGATGACAGATACTCTTTCCCCCACCTCTTGCTCCAAGGAGAAGAGGAACAGATGTAAAGAAATTTACGAGTTTAGAAGTAGATAAACAGCTTTAATGAAATATTAATAATAAAATAAAAATAAAATAATTAAATAGATACAGTATATACAAAACTCTACAAGGCTCCCAGGATGAACATAACCTCTCTCTTCTGCACACAACACAAAAGGCTAATGAGTCTCATTACATACTCTATGCTGTGTACAGGGAAGTGACAGGGAGGCACCACTGCTGTGTGTACATTCTCTTAGGTAATTTTTAGCTAATGTGGGTACAGGAAAGGATGAATTTGCAGCAGCATAACACAGAGCACTTAGCCATTAGAAGCACTTTCACCTGGACTTCAGTGACCAGCTGGGGTAGCTCAAAGGCAGTGCCAGTGTGGCTGTGTACGTCCCCTGACTGTGCCTGGTCTTGCCATGAGGTACCTGCTTTTGTAAGCACAAAGGCTTGCACAGCATTTGCTCTTTGCTGTCCAACATCCCAGGCACAGATCCTTCTGCGGCTGCACAGGGTGGTACTGATGGGCCACAGATCTGGCCAACATCAGTGGACCACAACCTCAACAAGTAACACAGAACGAATGATGGGGTGAGGCTGCCTGTTCCTCTTCCACATACAAGGAAGTTTCATCACATTTACACATTTTAGACAGTATCATGGAGGAGAAGACAAGCCACAAAATGACATCTGAGCTTGCCCCATTGTGTTTGCACCTTCGTCAGCTTTTGCCAGGGGGCAAGTGCCTACAAGGGCAAAATACTTCCTATTAATTGTTGTTCATTGGTTTGTCAATTGCAGTAAAAACTTGGAGATCCCGTGCTGTCAAACAGCTAATAGATGTCATAGACTCCCCTGTGAGTGAGGCCCTTCTGTGCAAGGCTGAAGTCATCAGATGAGGTCATTGAAAAAAGCCATGTCAGATAACACTGTGATCCTGGTTATTCATCCCTTAATATTAGTTACTTATCGAAGAAGTCATGAAAGGTTTCAAAATGTGGACAAAGTATATATTTTTTTAAGTTTCATTCCAATTTATTTTGTAAGCTTAGAGGAAAATTTTTAGTTCTTTAAAGCCACTGAAGTCACTGTGGCTTCTATTTGGAAATTTTCAAATGAGGCTTCAGTACCTTTCAATGCAACAAAATCAGGGAAAAGTTAGCAAATGTGACAACTTGGTCTTACATCACTGCCTGCACATTTTGCAGCAGCAACCACAGGGTATTTCGCTATTGTAAGTGCTTATTAGAGCTCTAATTAATAAAATGTCACTTCCCCTCTAGTCCTTCAGCTTGAACCTATGCCTCAGGAACAGTGAAGGGACCGTTTACTTTAACTAGGTCAGCTCACTAAAACAAATGCATGATCTGAAACCAGGGAGCTAACCTTGCCAAGCAGTGGCTGCTGCACTGAAACTGTGCTTTGTGGTTCCAGCAGTGCTTGAAGATTCATGCCTGCAAATAGTTGAGGGTGTCTTACCCGCAAGAAACTGTGCAGATGACTCCATGGGGAATCATCTCCAAGTCAGCGTAGGTCCTACTTGAACAAGTATTAATGGCATGGGTTGTATAACCACAGCTGGGCTCTATCTATTTTATGCAAAATAAGTTAGTCATCGCCCAGAATCTCAGTACTGGAACTACAGTGAATGGAAAGGAAAAAAATCTAAATCCGGTGATTTAAAAATGGTGCACACATTTTCTGCTACATTGCAAAATCTGGGCATCAGGGAATGAGGTTATAAGGCTCTGCCTCTTGCTCCTAAGCTGCTAACACTCTCACAAGCAACCATTAGTTTGAATTAGACAAAGGTGTCTTTGCTTTCCCAACTTCACAAATGGCCAGGCATGGTAAAAGTGAGCACTGCAAACAGAAATTTGAGAGAACTCACTGAAATCAGTCTTGCTCTGAGGTCAGTTCTTTATGAGCAAGGTCCTATTATGGTAAATCAGGATTTTTGCAGGAGACCATCTGGATGCCTGTGACCCTGATCCAGGAGTTGCTTTGTGTCTTGATAAACTAGGACATACTACAAGGAACTGTATGGCAAACATCCATCACAGCTGTCTTTTCTTTGGGGTAGCATTCTACAAAGGACTGATAATGCTGCATGAATTAAAAGCAACCGCATTTACCCTGTGATTTTCTTTGCTTTGCTGCTCTTTTCCTAGTATTTGCTGTTCTGTATTTGTAATTCCCATTCTTCCCTTTTCATCCTGTTTTCTCCTCTCTTCCATTGTCTTACATTTCCCACTCCTCACAGCAACAACTCTCATTTCCACTTACTCCTCCCTATGTGGCCTCAGCCTGAATGGGAGATCTTCTGAACTTTCTGTCAGCTGATATAGAGCTGGTACATGCCAGAAGCATCAGATCATGCAAGGTTCAAAAAAACAGGGAGAGACACATTAAAACTGAAGGTTCTAGCAAAAGGGAAGGACGAATGCTGGTTTTGCCAGGTCAGAGCTGTTTCTTTCTGTGTCTTAGCTATTAGACAGCATTAACAAATATCACAATTGCTAAAATATGCAAACAAAGGCATTATCTCTTACTGGAATAGAAAAGAGTACAGTGTTCTCAGCCTCTTTTCCAGGGATATGCAAAAGCTTTGCAAACACAGAGGCACAGCACACCGTTTCCTGAGTTTTCCTACGGGAATTCAGTCGTTGGTGGGTGTTGGAGTTTGATTTTGGTTTTGTTTTGTTTGTTTGGGGTTTTTTTTTTTTTGCAGATCCCCCTCGCAGGCATCAAAGTTCAAGCCTTTCCCTTACAGATTGTTCCACGCCCGGCGGTGATGGGCGATGGGACCGCGGAGCGCAGCGCGGAGTATCCCGTCGTTGTGGTCCCCATCCCCGTGTCCGCTACCCCCGTGTCCGTGCACCTCCCCTGCCTCCCGCCCCCCGCCTCCCAAAACGGCCGCTCTTCCTCTAGGTGGCACACGTACCTCTCCGAAAATTCACACCGAGGCGGGCACCCGCCTCCGGCATTGCGTTTGACAGCTTTTCTACAGGTTTTTGCAATTTAAAAATAATAATAATAATGATTAAATTTAAAAAAAAAAAAAAAAGAAATAAATAAAGAAAAGGCAGGCCCGCTGCCCCCCCAGGGAGTGGGGCTGTGGGGGCTCCACGGGAGCAAGTCAGGGTGGTGGGTGGGAGATGGGGCACTGTATTTGCCACCCCTGATAAAAGCGATGAGCTCAAAGAGTAAAGGTCGTCATCGGGCAGAATGCTCTTAAGAAAATTAAAAATGGCGTTTGCTTGGAAAGCTGTGAGAGATGGTGGAAACTGCGGGTTAAATAAACTCAGACTTACAAAAAAAAAAAAAAAATATTCAAAGAGAGCAACTGTGTGGGGAGTACCGAAAAACCCAGTTCTGCCACAAAAGCAGCCTGTTGTAGCCATGGAGAGGTGTACCATCAGCCCCAAAAGCTGGAGTGGTGCCTGCTGGGGCTGGAGTGTGCCCCACACCCCTCTGTGTGTGCATCTCCTGCCTGACCTGGTGGTGCATCCTGCGTGGTCAGCGGTTACACCTGCCACAGGTATGACCTTCATCCAACCCGCTACACATACGAAAAGTGGCATCTGAGTGCTTGCAGGCATTGCCCACACATGAAGGGCATGCTCACCCCACGTCCCATGTCACCACTACTGTGACCTGCAGTCTTGTTAACCACTTCCTCGCTGTGCTCTTACCTCTGTGTTTGGAAGCCCTGGTTTTTACTCCTGACTTTTGAACACAAGGTGTTAAAAAATACTTTCAGCGAAGGGAAAAACAAATAAGCAAAGAGCCATATTATATTTATTGTTAAAGGCCTTCTTCATACAGTGCTGTACACTAGTGGTGCTCTACTTTGCTTTCAACTCTAACCAACACCACAGATTTAACTAATAACATATAAAATTAGGATGGCTCCAGGTCATGACACAACAAGTGCCATATAGATATGAATACAAACAGAAAGTAAAACAGGATAAATGAAAAATTATAAGGAGCATTCTCCAAGTCTTCCAAGACTCTCCAGTTTCTGTGCTGAGTATTAAGCAACGATTCTTTTATCTTTTAAAATTTGCTTTCAAAAACACATAAAACTTTGCTAGTCAGAAACCTTCCCCACTCACCTGAACAGACAGAGAAACTACATCCACCACATGTGGAGGAAATCACATGCCTGGTATGCACTGTAGACACATGAAAATGCTACCAACCCACACTAACCCCTTGGGAGTCCAGCACTCCACCAGATGCAGCAGCTGGCACACCCTGGCATCCCGGATTTTCTGTCTCTCTTAGGTACAGTCACTGCTTTGGAGTCCAACCAGGAGATCTGCTGCCAGCATAATGAAAGACAAGACGACAAGCAGGCTTAGGATGTGATATTAATGGTTAACTTTTGAATAGAGGCTGTGCTGCCAGTTGCAGAAACCCTGTCATTCCTCAGTGAGGTGTCAGACAGGGATCTGCTCCTCAAATAACAAAATTTGGCTACAGAAGTAACAGAAGAAAGGCTTCTGATCTGTAAAATGTTAGACTTTAAAGGAGGCAGCCAGAGTGTGGGGTGTGATCATGCAGATGTGCTGCATCAGTACGTTAAGGATCATTGCAAGATTGCAGATAGTCTGGAAGATGTATTGAACACAGCAGCAATCACTGAAAGAAAAAAGAAAAGAAAAAAAAAAAAAGAAATAAAAGACGGAAAAAATCAGCTTTCCCTTACTGTAAATAAAGACTTTGGGAGATTTTTTTCGATTGAAGCAACTATTTCCAATCATGTTCCACTCCTAAATGGAACCTGGAAGTAGGTGTGTAGAGCTTTCTAGAGGACTGCACAGTGGTTAGAGGTGTCTGGGACTCCGGGCATGGTAACTAACGTGCATGTGTGCTATGACAGGTGGGCACGGTGCCATTCTGGAGGCAAGAGAAAGCAAAACACCTGTGTTTCCTGGGCAATTACTTCTTTCGTGAATATATAACTTGAAAACAAACACATGCCCAAATGTGCCTGATAGCAGCCACCATAGGCCGTTCCCCCCCCCAAAAAAAAACCCCAGAGCAGCACATGATAGCTCCTCATAGCTCGTGCATCAGCATCAGCAGGTGCAGCCAAAGCAGCAGAGTATCTGTGTCCTCCCTCCACACACAGCAGCTCCTTCTGCCAACTGCTCGGCTTCTGCAGGAGAGGAATGAGGGAATCAGAAGCTATCCCTGCCCCTCAACAGGATGCCACTAACTGGTTGTTCAGCGTCACAAATCATTCTGAGCTGCTTTTGTTCACAGAAAAAAACATGCACATCCACGCAGAGTGCCAAACCTATATCCCTTTCCCCACTTTGAGCACCCTCTGTGGCTTACAGCCAGGAAAAGCAGCTTTAGAGAGATTAATTTTACTAAAGGGAGTGGTGCTACAGAGGAATGACTATATCTAACCAAGCTAAATGGAATCTGAAGAGGTATATTGTAATATAGCAACATGAGAAACACAACTAGTCAGGTAATTCTATTTTTAAGAGGGTATCATAAAGTTGCAATCAGTGAAGACTCTGTTACCAGCCTGCAGATATGATCTCCAGAATCTCAGTACCACTGTGAGAAGACTATACTTGTTGATACAGAAAGATGACTCAAATCCACATTTCTAAACAGGATTGTTCTTTGATAAGTTGTCTGATCAAAACTTTTGTAGGAAACACTGCATACATAATAAGTTTAAAATGCAATGTGACACAAGTTTAACATGATTTGCCACTAAAATAAAATAAAAATTTAAATTTAAAAAAAAAATATGCCAAAGTGAAACTTTATTGATAGAAACATTGAGGTTATCTAGTCTAACTCTTTATTGCTTAAAACCACCTAAGTGACACATGTATTATAAAATATTCCATTCTGCTTGATGAGATCGTATACACATTATTTAAATCGCAAGAATTCCATCATTGCCAAGTTATAAATTTGAAGTTATTTTAAAGCATTTTGTGTCAATATACTCTGATTTTTCTGAGCTTGTCTTAAAATATTTGGTAAAACACTTATTTTTCCATCTACTCACATTTCACTGGCCCTTTGATAAATTGCAAGGCAAATCTCTTTCATTATTCTATGTAGAGAAAGCATCTGTGTTCTCGTGTTAAAAATAAACCCACTATATCTTAAGTACAAGGTCATGGGCTTTTAGAAACTATAATGTATCAAGGCAGGTCTTTCCTGACCATGGTATGCCCTTGCTTATCCATAATTATGAGAGCGAAGAACAAGAAAAGTGGTTTTATCACTGAATTTTGGATTTACAGAATCTTGTATAGAAACCTTTGTCACTGAGGATTAAAACATCTGTATACATGTTGACAACAGATTTGATTGCCTGATTAATCTTGTTTTACTGTGGGAGATGTTAACTCTCACTATCAGCTGCATCTACAGACCTAATCATAACACAAGTATCCCCTGAAATTATTTAAACAGAAAAGAGTCTTACAGATTAAACAAGGCATTTGACTGTGTCCAGAACTATAGAAAGGGTATACCAGGCATGAGTATACCAAAGGGTTTATTTTTGGGTATACCAAAGTGGAGCACAAAGAGAGACTAAATCATGTCTAAGAGATTTATAGAAGTCTTAACAGTACCTGATTCACCCAGCATTAATATTTCAGCAGTAAGTATGAACTTTACAAAGCACATGTTGCATGGGTAGATACTGCACATGTAATATGTGCTCAACATTTTACGGGGTCTTATAGGGTAGGCTACTGTGTATAAAAACTGCAGGATAGTAAAGGAACCCAAACACCAAACAGCATCCCATCATTAGTCATACAGAAATACTGAATGCCTTCAGTCAGGTCTGCTAGATACCTCTGCCTCACAGTTTTGGCCTCAAGTCAGGCTCAGACTCAAAATTCATCCCTCAGCCCTTCACTCTGCTGAGTTGCCTCAGCAGAGCTGAGCTGCCTGCTGTCAGTTTTGGCAACATAGCATACTCCACAGCTATAATACACACTTTTTAACAAATTTATTAAGAAAGAAAAACTAAAATAGCCCATGTTCAAAAGTTGAAGGCAAGATAGACAGAAACTAAAATTTCATCCTATGCTTTTTCTCCATCCCTTCTGCAGCACAGAAACCTAAGCTTTTGCCTACCTAACAGTAGGATTTGACCAAGGCCTCAAACATCAACTGTCTCTCCATGTTTCTGCAATCTAGCCATTGCAGAAGGTCTTTGGATGACAAATAGCAAAAGACAAAGCAAGTGGTAGACTTATTTTGATGTTTAAAAGAAGTAGGAGTGCACATCTCCTTTATCTTGGAATCATAGAATGATTTGGGTTGGAAAGGACTTTAAGGATCATCGCATTCCAAACACCCTGCCATGGGCAAGGACACCTCCCACCAGGTGTTTGACCAGGTTGCTCAAAGCCCCATCCAGCTTGGCCTTGAACACTTCCAGCGATGGGACATCCACAACTTCTCTGGGCAACCTGTTCCAATGTCTCACCACCTTCACAGTAACAAATTTCTTCCTAATATCTAATCTAAATCTTTCCTCTTTCAGTTTCAAACCATTATCATTCATCCTATTGCTCCACTCCCTGATAAAGAGTCCCTCCCCATCTCTCCTTTAGTCCCCCTTTAGGTACTGGAAGGCTGCTACAAGGTCTCCCTGGAGCCTTCTCTTCTCCAGGCTATCTTCATAGGAGAGGTCCTCCATCACTCTGATCATCTTTATGGCCCTCCTCTGGACCCGTTCCAACAGGTCCATGTCCTTCCTGTGCTGAGGACTCCAGAGCTGGGCACAGTGTGGTCTCAGCAGAGCAGAGTAGAGGGGTAGAATCACCTCCCCACACACTTCTTGTGATGCAGCCCAGGATGTGATTGGCTTTCTGGGCTGTGAGAACACATTGCTGGCTCATGTTGAATTTCTTCTGAGTTGTATGAAGCCTAGATAATGGGGGAAATTATAACAAGTGAGGAGGCAAGGATCTGAAAGTTTCAACACTTGTAAAGAAACTGCTTGAGGATAAATATTATTCAAATTTTCAGCTAAACACTTCTAGCATTTAATGAATGCTCTGTGGAAAGAATATTATGGTTAGAGTCAAACCACTGCTTCATCATTCTGATGGATTTTTAAGAACTTTGGTCTTGCCAGTCTGGAAAGTGACATTATTCTGTTTCCTGCTCTTTTGATAGCCCTAGTTCCCAGTTTATGGGATTAGGTAGGAGAAAGATCTTAGTTTTTTCCAACAGGTTTGAAAATATGACCCCAGGAACTCATATAATTAACAGGCAAGCTAAAAATCACCAAAATGTTTGGGGTTTGCAGTGTGATAATTTAAAGCATTTTATATGGTGACTCATGTCTTGGGCTTTGTAATAGCTGGACTAACAGTGTCCAGACTTCTCATACCCTCAGTAGACTGACAGCCTGTTTGGGACCATAGGGTTTGGTATTCCTAACAACTAATTTTCATGATGAAAATTAGTACAAAGCAGAGTGGGCTTGAGGGAAAGAGAAGTCCCAATGCTTTTCTTGTTCTTAAAATTTCCTGGCCTTTACAAAAGCAAATCAAACCTAATTTAATACAAATTCTTTGCAAGTCAGCTTTTAAAAAATGTCTTGACCTCCTCTCTGTGTAGCACAGGCACAGCTGCTCAGTGAAAAATTCAGAAACACTTGCTAAACACTCAGCTAGCCAAGCCACTGCAATCTGTCAAAACTGACAAAAGGTCTGAATAAAAATTGAAAAATTGAATTAGTCCTTGATGTCCATGGGCTCAGGTAATTAAAAATTTCATATTCCAATATTAGAATCATAGAATCATAGAATCATCTAGGTTGGAAGGGACCTTCAAGATCATCTAGTCTAAACATCAACCTAACTCTGACAAAGCACATCCCCCAGCACCATATCAACCCATATTTCTGTATGTTGAAATAATGCACTGAATGGCACCATCTCCATGACCCTGTTTGGAAGAATTCACATCTTTGACAGTTGACTATAATTAGGAAATCTTTCTCCTTTGTTTCCTGTGGAGATGTGAATACGTAGCTACAGAGAAAGAGCAATAGATAAAGATAATTTACTATAAGATTAAGTTGAACATACAGATTCTCGCATGTCTTTATATGCAACTAAACTGTTGTGAGAAAGTCAGCAGCTCTTAACAGCTAAACTTGACAACTGCAGTTTTGATCAAAATAGAAAAAAATAGCACAATGTGACTCCATTTCAGTCTGATAGATGCATCTCAGCTTAAGCAGAAGACTTGTCATTGCCGGTATAAATCCCTGTACATACACCTGAGGACTGGAGTAAATGTTTGATTAAAGGCATGCTCATTGTGAATTTTATGGAATTCAGTAACACAGTCATTGATGGTGGAAGATGCCTGACATCTGCCTGACATGTTAAGCACTGCTTGGCTCTCGGACAGCATTTTGCATGACTCACTCTGAAGCACGTCATGACAGACGCTCCGAAGATGACAGTTTCCTGCAACTCTGCAGAATGGCAAAGCCCGTCAACAGGGTGCACAGTAGATTTTACCATTTAACTTTCTATACTGAAAACATATTTCTAATCCACTAGCGTTTCTCCTGCTGTCCCACAGGCCTGCGAGCGCCATCCTTACATGTGTAAGGGAGCCAAAGAGATGAAGTCATTTGCTCAGCACTGTGCAGTTAAGTGGTGGGGACATGAGAATTACTACTTAGATTCCAAGTTGGTTTGCTACACAGATGCCACTAAAGCAAGTTGGGGCTGTGCTAGACTTTGTGAACTGGGGAATATGCCCTAGATTTTACATTCATGGTTTTCTCAGTAGTCAGATAAACCTTTGGATATGAAATCTAAAGTGTCTAACAATCTAAAATATAAAATTAAAAAAATAATAACAAACCCCTAGATCTAGTCAGCACGTTTTGATTTTGTGGTGTATCAGCATTTCCACAGTACACACCACAGAATCAAATCATTGAGCCATTTATGGATCAGGAAACTCTTTCTGGTGGAACAAAACTAAAACTCAAATAGCAAAATCAGGGATAGCTCACAGAGGAGATAGTCCACTAGCATCTGCTTGTATTTCAGTAGTTTACAGCTCTCTGACATAGACAAGTCACTGGTCATAGACAAGTCACTGGTTTGATTTCTGGTTTGAGTGCTTCCTCAATCACTGATTCAGCTATTTTGGGAGAACATTTTGTTTATAAGACCTAAGGAAAAAAATGTCATACCCAATGTGGTAACCACACAGGGAAATAAGTTTCTCCATCTCTCATACTGAAGCAGTAATGCTTACATCTTCAATAAGATAGAAGGTTCATTTCAAACAGAGCTTGGCAAATCACCATAAAATTGCCAGAAGTGTGTCTAAAGAGTGTTTTGCAGTGCTCATGCCCACATTGTTTGGAAGACTACATGAAGAACTACTGGATAAAACAGAGAAAATACATTTCCAAAATAGTGTCAATATAATTAAAAAGAAAGATAACTAAATTTGAGTTAGTGCTTACACTTCCACTTGAAAGAGACGCAAAACCAGTATGTTTTTCTGTTCTCATTTATTTGTATATTGGTTTTCATCCAGGCAAGGAATCGTAGGTCACCAGTGCTGTCCATCTTCCCCTTCCCAAAGAAAGACACCCAGCTGAATGAAGAACAGGACCTCTTTCTCCAAACATAACTCCCTAAAGGGTGTTAGCTGGAAGAAAACAAATCTGTGACAAACCTGCCAATAACATTTTTTTTCCTGCCCAGAGATAACTATCCCAATTTCTTGTCAGACCAAGCAGAAGAAACTGAGGAAGAAACAAGAAACAGACTTTTTCACAAAGCCAGATTCTTCACCTGCTAGGGTTAAGTCTCCCTGATACAGGCAATCTCCATAATATATATCATATCTATGATACTAATATAAGGTAATTAGTTTTTGAGGGGGGCTTACAGGAAAGCAGACTGCAGAGCTGGCACATAACTGTGAGGTGCAGTCGGTACAAGAGCTGACCTGTGAACAACTGATATTTTTGGAAACTGGAAGCCCAAAGTTCCAGTTTTGTTATTACCCAGCTTGAGTGTTTTAAAACTTTTCTGCCAATTTCGTTTATTTGTATGATTTTGTTTTGGTTTCAAATCCATACCACTGTATGCCCAAATTTTCCTATTATGCTGTGATATTCCTTTATTCTTGACAGACATCCCTGGTGATTTCCTACAAGAGTCAACAATTTCTATTCTCCCCAGTGAAAACAGTAATATAACTGATGATGGGGATTTTTGGTAACACCTGCGCCTACTTTATCAGAAGATGATACATTAAGATTATTCTACAAAAAAAAAAAAAAAATGTTGACAGGTTTTTCAATTCCAAAGCTCTTTAACCCATACTATATTACATTTCATTCTGGCACTGGGTTTTTTGGACTAATTTCAAAACAATGTTTTGGAAGATCTTTGGTTTCTCTGGAGTCAAATCAGTGAAAACTAAGAAAATCTGCTGTGAGTAACATTTTCCTTTGTGGTAAGCTGCTTTTGAGTAATATTGAGCTGATTACACGTTACGCATACTAACAATTACCTTCCTGGATCTCTTGGTATTTCTCTTTTTTCTTTTTGACTGTAGAAATCAGTATCATTGTGGGGTGCTTGTGAGGTCTACCTGCTTGCTAAGTGATTTGTATTTATTTGGCAATTTGTCTATGCCTATATGCATATTTAATAGGCCTGCAGCACACATTTGTGATACAGTTATGAAAGGCGTGTGCCTCCCTAAGCGGTTGGTTTAAGGTCATGATTGCAGAACTTGCCCCTGAGAGAATAACTTTGAAATGGGAAGAAGTAAGAAGTCACTTCCAACTGTGTAACAGCTTCTTTCTGGCCTTCAGCCAGAGCAAAGGAAAACCGTGTCTGAGATTTCAGCTCTAAAGCAGGCAGTTTTCACCTGAAATACCTTCTTTTCTCTCCTGAGTGGTTTTTCAGTTCTTGGTTAGGAGAATACACATTTATGAATTTGCAAAGGCAGCCTTTGTGGGGGCAGTCTTCTTTTCCCTAATAGCAGGGTGTGTCTTTTTCTGAACTGTGGGAAAATAAGGAAGGACTCCTTATTTTGTCATTCATGTATGTTTGACAGTGTTGCTTCTTGAGGTTTGCTGAGAAATGCCAGCCTCTTCTGAAAGCAGTGTGAAGGAATATTTTGGCATTTCGTTGCCTCATTTACCACATGGAGCCTTGGAGTAACAAATGAGATAAACAAATAGGTAGCAAGCCTATCTTTCTTTAGACGTGATTTTCTTTTTGTTTGTTTGTTTTTTAAAATAACATGCCCTGCTTAAAACTTTCACAAGTTTTGTGGACTGGTTTTGTGAATCTTATGGATTTATCATTGACACCAAAGCCCTATCAGAACCATTTTTCTGTCAGTAGTGCATGGCTGTCCTGGAGCTGAGAATCACGATCAGTATGAATGCTGAACTCTGCTGAACTGATTCCGCAATATTACTATTTACTCCAGCTGCTATCAAAATTAGCTGGCAGTGTTTTTAAGATTTAAATATACCTTTCACTACTTGGGTGTTTCTGCTATACAGTGGTCTACATCCTAGGATATATAGATTTAATTCTTCCTCTTCTTTCCTTTCTTTTACTGTAGAGGTCTGGAATATCTTATTTTCTCATTTTGATGGCACCCAGGGCTTGACTCACAAATTGAATAGTAAAGAAAGAGGAAATAATTCAATGAAATCCAGTGAAACTTTAAAATTCAGTGAAAGAAAAAGATAAAAAAAAAAAAAAAAAGACCAAACAAACAAAAAACAACCAACAAAACCAGAATGCTAGGAAGTCACCAGCTCATGTGTAAATACTCAATTATGTAACCAGGAGTAACTATTTATATCAAGAAGCATTTTATCCTGAGTGGAACTCCACTCATTTCTATGTATCTGAGCACAGAGATAATTGCTGATTTGAGTGAAGAAGCAGGATTTGGCACCGGGCTGATTTGATTGTAGGAACATGGCAAGTGTTGCAAATAAAACCACAGACTTAACCTGCACAGGGGCAGTCTTCACAGTCGGCATTCTTCTGTTTGCTGCTGTTGGAAATTGCCCACACGATTTGGTACAGGGGGCTTTCTTGCTAGCACAGCTATGCCTCTCTAAAGTATGAGGCCAGGAAAGTAATTCCGTTGTTTTGATAACGTGACAATCGTTTCAGCTAAAGCTGCAGGTAAATAAGTGGGCAGCGGGGTTGACAAAGGATTAAAAAGCAGAGAACGGCGAGATGGCGCAGAAGAATGATTGCAGGGTTCCACGGGGGAAGGAGAGGAAGACCCTGCGTGTCCCACGTACCCCATGGATCAGAGTCCATGTGCTACAGCGAGGAAACCGGCCACTGCCGCTTGGGAACCTCCAGAAGCAGCGTCGTGCAGCTTGCCTGAATGAAGAAAAAAGAAAAAAAAAGAAAAAAAAAACCCCAATAATAAAGAAAGAAGCGAGGAGCTCTTACTTCCTCGCACTTCTAAGACACTGCTGGTGCCGTGACTCGGGGGTGGGCTCAGCAAAGGGTATTTTCCCTGCCCGCCCCGGGAGGTTCCCCCTCCAGCCCCGCGGGGTGACCCAAGGGGGTGGGCGACACACGGGGGGCGGCCGGGCCCCGGGGCGGCGGAGGCGGAGGGGAAAGGGGCGGGGGGGAGGGGGAGCTGTCCGTGGTGCTGCCACCGCCCCCCGCACCCCGCCCCCCCTCCCCGCCCCGCCCCGCCGCATCCCGCCCCGCCCCGCCGCATCCCGCCCCCGCCGCCGCACACCGCACAGCTGGGTCCCCGCCGGCCCCCAGCCCTCGCCGTGTCGGAGGAGAACTCGCCCATCCCCCGCAGGCCTTTGTCCGGAGGAAGGGTCCAAAGTCTCGACCTTTGGTGGTGTGGTTTTGTTTAATTTAAAATAAATAAATAAATAAAAGAATGAATAAATGAATAAATAAAGTAATAAGATGGAGAGACCGCCCCGCCGCCGGACGCTTCCCCGGGAGCCCGGCCCTCCCGAAGGCAGCGCAGGGCGCTCCGCCCCGTCGGGGCAAGGCCAGGGAGGCCGGCCGCTGGGCTGCCCTCCGCCGCGGTGACACGGGCGCAGCGGAGAGGCGGGTCCCGCGGGGCCGGGCCGGGGCGGAGCGGCACCGGCCGTGGGGAGAAAAGAAGCGACGGGAGGCTCCGCCGCGCACCGGGGCGGAGGCGGCACCGCGCAGCCACCTCCGCCGGGCCGGGGCCGAGGCCGGGGCCGGGGCCGGGCCGGGGCGCTCCCGGGTGCCGAGGGCTGCCCCCGGGTGCCGAGAGCTGCCGGGGGACGCGGAACGGCGGGGCCGGGCGTTCCCATGGGCTGGGCGCTTCCCCGCCGTCCACCCGAGCAGTGCGGGGCGGCCGAGCGGCGGCTGCAGCGCTCGGCGGAGCCCGGGTGCCGGCGGGTGTGAGGCCGGGGAGGGCCGGGGCATGGCGGGGCGGGCGGGCGGCACGGCGGCGGACGAGCTGGCCAACGCCGCGGCCCGCGGCGACCTGCAGCGCCTGAGGGAGCTGCTGGACGGCGCGGCGGACCCCAACGCCGTCAACTCCTACGGCCGGACCCCCATCCAGGTAGGGACGCCCGAGGGGGTGCGGGCGGCGGGGCGGGGACAGCGGCCGCTCCGCCCCCGAGGAGCGGCGGCGGCGGCCGCCCCCCGACGGCTGGACTCGGCTGCTGCCGGAGCGGCGGTTTTTTTCTGGAAAGGCGAAAGTCTGCATCGGCCGCAACAGAGAGGTTTTAGTCTTAGCAACTCTTGACTTTATTTTAACCAACTGAGATAGGATGACTCAAAACCGAGAACTTTAATGTTCATCTCGCAATAAACGTGCAATAAAAACTAACGAGTCACCTTTTCAGAAAGAATTACCCTTTCGTCGTACCTCGTTTTCTGCTTTGTACGTCTGTGTAGTTTTTTTTCCTCGCCTCTCCCGTGAGAAAGCATGTTTACCGATTCTCACGGAATTTTCACCGGCTTTACGATCAGAAATACCCGGGTGCCATAGCTTTGCCCAGCAGACCCTGCAGGTACACAGCTAGCCGTCCCTCTGGGGCTCACTTCGCCCATATTTTACAGCCGCGTGAAGGTGTAGGTAGATGTAGTGCCCGGTGGAGTCGTACAGACTAGATTTATACAGCCGTGTTAATTTCCGAGGTAGTTTTAGCCGGCTTCTTCTTAAATTTTCGAAATAAAACGAAACTGGAATAATCTGAGAAGCTGTATTTAGATTTTACGGCCAGTGCTTGCGAAACCCTCTCCTACAAAATGTCGGTGCAGACTTTCACTCGAAACACGTATCTGTTGCCGTCGTCCGACATGTTTATTTTCTGCACCTCCGCGCAGCAGGGATTTAGCCTCTGCGCTGGAGGCGCTGCGGAGGGCGCGGGGGGAAACGCAGCTTAGAAAACGGCGAGACAGAGGGGGAGGGCTCCCGGGCATTTTGGTGCTGCACTAGGCGATGGGGGGGGGTGGTGGTGTCAGCCTAAAAGTGCGTTTTCAGCCTCTCCGGGGGGCGAAGGAAGCGCGGGAGGACAGTTTCTCTGCACACGAGTGTCCCCCTTGCCAAGGACATAATGGAAAAGCACCGCGGGTGGGAAGCGGGACGGCGGCCGCTCTGCGGGAGCCTCTCTACCGGCATGGCTCCGCGATGGCCGTTGGAAAGCGGCCCTGGGTTTCTGCGCCGGGGTGCGGCAGGAGAAGGGCTGTCCCCTTCCCCCAAGTCCCCCCGACCCTCTGCCAGCTCCTGTCGCGGAGCAGCCCCGCTGCAGTCCGCTCCGGTGCGGTCCCGCACGTCCCGTACCCGACGGGGTTCCCCTGTCTCTCCTCCCAACCTCCGCTTCTTGCGGCGGGCGATCCACGCTCCCGCGGGGCCGAACGAGAGATCCCCGGCGGTGCGGGGCGGCGCTGACGCTGTCTCTCCCCGCAGGTGATGATGCTGGGCAGCCCGCGGGTGGCCGAGCTGCTGCTGCAGCGCGGAGCCGACCCCAACCGCCCCGACCCGCGCACCGGCTGCTTCCCGGCCCACGACGCGGCCCGCGCCGGCTTCCTGGAGACGCTGGCGGCCCTGCACCGCGCCGGGGCCCGCCTCGACCTGCCCGACGGCCGCGGCCTCCTCCCCCTCGACGTGGCGGCGGGGGGGCCGCACGGAGCGGTGGCCCGGTACCTGCGCCGCCCGCCGCCC